>BGPR01030404.1:0-18688 GCA_013235015.1 Araneus ventricosus
GTTTAAATAACCAAAAGGTTATAGTCGCAAGGGCATGGAGTGGTGTTCTGTGAATGGCTGGAAATTAAGATGCGAGAAATCTCATTATAAGATAACCTGAAAGTTTTTTCTCACACCTTTCTTTGACACAGTCGCTGACTTTTGGTTGGTGATTCTGGTGTTGTTTAGTTCGTTAAACTGTCTTCTTTAGTTCTTTAAACAGTTGCATGGATTTTTCATCATTTACGGCTGAACAGTGCTACTTCACAGAAGCGGCCCGAATTCATTTTAACGACAGGGCAAGGAAACAATATAACGCCACGCCACAACCAAAGTTTTTTTTAAAAATTCTACAATGTCTGTATTTTAAATCTTGGACAAACATTATTTTTTAGAACACAGAAATATACATATTTTACCTGCAAATATGACTTAACAATATCATGGTGAGAATTTATAAACTTCAGATATATTTAAGACTCTATGATGGTTTTATTTAATTTGATATAATATATTCAACAAATTTATTTTAAAAATATATTTGCCGTTTTCCGAAACTCTCATGTCTATTGAACCATTTTTTTTTTCACCTTCTCGCTTCAGCTTTGGCGCCAGGGCAGTTGTCCGGTTTGCCCAGGCGTCGGGCCGCTCCTGCTACTTCGGTTCAAGTTCAAAAAGAATGATTTTTCCAAGGACGTCTAGCGCCATTTTGGATCACTTTTCCTTAATCTCGGTTTTGCTCAAACACGTGTCCTGAACTTTGAAAAGGGAACGAATAAAAGAGAATCGATAGCAGCAAATGAAAAAGTTCCAAAAGACATTTTGGATGAAATTCAAGAAGTTTTACTTGACTGCAACCTTAACAATCACCGAATCAAATATGGTGCCAATTTAACCTCCGAACAAACAGAAGCATAACAAATTCAATACATTTTATTGCATTGAAACCCTTGCATTTATCAAATCGTACCTTTCTTAAACCAGAAATGCTAAACTGAATAGTTATTAGCTGAATACTGATTCAGGGATCTTTGTGAGTCGAGCATCCAAGTAGTTGCTATTTAAAATAGTTAGTAATTAAGATATTAGAATCATTTCTTCAAATATTTTATTTCTCATAGCCAATTGTTCTTCTTCTTCTTCTTACTAATCATTCTGATCTGAATCAGATCAGATCCAAGAGATCGTTCGCCCTCATCACCTCCAACACGAAATCCGGTCGCTTAAGCAGGCCATCATACACCGAGGCAACACAGTCAAGTAGATGTTGTGGAGCGGCCTCAGTCATGTTGCACTTTGTGCAGATATCGAACTTCTTATCACCACGAGAGAATATGAGGGTTCTTAAGTGTCCGGATGATAAGCGAGCCAAAGCTGTTTGATCTTTCCTTTCCCCCTTAAAACGTATAGCAGCACCGGGGCCTTCACAACTATACCTTGAACGAGCTGGTGGATGCCTACAAGAAATGTTAACAAGGGCCTTTCTTCTTGAGTATAACTCGAGGTAGGTCAAGGGTTCTACATGGGCCTGAGGCACCTTCTGTAGTAAGACTATCAGCAATATCGTTATATTTTAAATTTACATGTGATGATATAGCGAATTGTATAAGAAGGCAGATTTGCGCCTGGAACTGTAGCTCAACCTACATATAATGTATTATAAATATCGATAGTTACGAGGATGGATCCAAAAAAATGTTTACTGGGGTAATAAAACAATATTTATTAACATTAAACAGAAAATACAAAAAGGAATTAAGAAGAATACTTACCGATCAATTTTTCACATAATCATCAAATCTATTTAAACATTTATCTGAACGCAGGACCAACCTGTTTAACCCGTCTTGGTAGAAATCACGTCCCTGCCCATTGAGCCAGTTTCCGGCAGCTGTTTCCACATCACTCTCTGAAGATAACCTTGTTCCAGATAAGCGTTCTTTCAATTTTGGAAAAGGAAATAGTCACTGGACCATCGTGAAGCCATTCGACGCAAACGCCTGGCATGTTGATTGTTGAGTGATGGTGTCATCCTCCTTCATGACAACACCCATACTGCTCTCAAAACTCAAGAATTGTTGCAAAAATTCAAGTGGGAAGTCTGGACCACCATACAGCCCAGATTTGGCACCTAGTGACTATTTCATTTTAAAAAATTGTAGGAACACTTTTCTGGAGCAAGGTTCTCTTCAGACAGTCATGTGAAAACAGCTGCCGAAAACTGGCTCAATGAGCAGGGACGTGGTTTCTACCTAGACGGGTTAAACAAGTTGGTTTTGCGTTCAGATAAATGCCTAAATAAATTTGGTGATTATGTGAAAAAGGATCGGCAAGTATGCCTCTTAATTCCTTTTTGTATTTTCTGTTTAATGTTAATAAATAATTTTTTATTACACTAGTAACCTCCATCCTCGTATGTTCAGTTGTAAATAGCTTTTTTTGTACACACATAGATATCAATCGTAGCAGCAGACACACCTGTTGAATAAATGACACGGGCAGGACTCTCCCCCCGAGTATGGTGTGAGTATTCTCCAGGCAGATGAGAGCGGTCGTAGGTTCTGTGCTGTAGGAACCGGGCCATACTCGAATTCGAGGCGTCTTCTCTCTTTCAGACCCAAGTCAAAGTCCATGTTCTCCAACTGCTCTCAACGTGCGCTCGTGAGAACTCCCAGCTGAAAAAAGATATACTAGTTTGAATTTGGCTTTTAAAATGAGTCTCGTTATGAGTACAATTTCGAAAGATTATAAAAGAGAGAGAAACGTTGTATCATCATGTAGAACAGCAAGTTTTATACGCGTAATTTTCTGATTAACCGGAGACGTAATGTCGCCAAAGAGCGAAGCTGATTTTCCGTTAGCCGGGCACATATCGCCATCAGTGGTTCAAACGCGAGCCAAGTCGCCAAGAGCGAAGGATTTTGCAGATAGCCGGGCGCAAATGTCGCCAATTGTGAACAGCCAAGTCACCGCGAGCGAAGCGGATTCGTTAGCCGGGCACACATGTCGCCAATTGTAAACAGTCAAGTCGCCAAAAGCGAAGATTTCGTTAGTCGGCGCACGCGACCAGAACCAAACGCGAGCCGTCGCCATGACACTGCTGTAAGAAATGGTGAAGTGCATCTCTACATTATTTGGCGATTTTTCGCTTGCGCCCGGCTGACGGAAAAGTACCGTAATATGTCTCATGTGACTGATTAGCGTTCAATATAATGAATAGTCAACCCTTTCCTAAACCTTATTTTAGCTCAACCTTTGCTGAGCCTTATTTTATGCTCATGGTGATATTCTTTTCTTTCGAAACATGCTTAATTTAATATTTTTCATTTCCTTCACTTATGGGACTAATTGCCAACAGGAAATATTTTTTTGCATATCCGAAAAATCTGATCTTATTTACAATTGATTTTATTTCAGAACATACATTTTATCATAAACACCCCATTCCACCGGCGGGAGGCACCGTGAGTTCACGGATGAGAAGCCGCCGTTTAAGTAAGCAGGTTCTCGCTTCCCTGGTGAATATAGTAATGGTGCGGGGTCGAGTTACCCCCCACTCCGATGACGGGCAGTACCTCCTTCGGGAAGGGTTGGACCGTGGCCGGTGATGGCTATTAGGACTCCGACCTTACTTCCGACTGCTGTCGTGACGCCAATTATTGAACGACTCCTAATGTCTAGACAGGACTGGGGTTAGCTCCTTTGTGATTATTTTGAACACCCTCCCCTGGGGTCACCACGGGTATGAGGATGAGAAGCTTCCGGATGTGTAAGCAGGTTCCAGCTCCTCCTGGGGGTATAGTAATGGACATGTGGTTGTGTTGGGCACATCACACCTTCTACGGGAGGGGTGGGGGTGGTGCCGAGGATGGTAATAAGCCACAGTTCCCTATTATTGCCATGGCGGCCTGGTCATTCAGCCTATCCCGGGTTCTACGGCAGGACAGAGTAAATAAATCATTTATGGTTATCATGAATAAAGTGAATATGGGTTTCTTGTATAAACCGCAATAAAAAATTTATAATCTCAGACTTAATTACGACTGCTGACAGTATGGTTTTCGCAGAAAAATTAATAGATGTTTTAACTTCTATATTGTTTTTTTATATTTTAATACAAACACAGACAACATTATAGTTTTCACGTAACATTTTTACACAGTTAGTCCATTTATGAAACATATTATAAGTTGAAAACTTCTCAAAAATGTAAATAAATATTTGGCAAAGGAGCTAGAAATGTACAGGTGGCCATAAAATAACATGAGGTGTTTCAATTGTTAAAAAATATATTCATCCAAATGTAACCAAATTTTGTCCACGTACTATTCCGATCATGGGATTTCGATTTATACAAAAAGAAGCAGTTCGAATTTTCACCACCAACTGAGCTGTATAGGCAATAGGCCTAGTCAGTTAGCCGAAAGAATTACCGAAATCCCAAATTTTTCACTACAATTTCTTATTTGGCCATCGTCGATGCATGTTGTGTAAAACTAACTGCACAAGCTACCAGGAGAAAATTTATTCTAACTTAAATGTATGGAATGTAAAAATGAGTATTTATCTCGAATCCAATGATGACACGACTCACTGTCTGAGGTTTAGTACCTTTATTCTTTTGTTGACTTGGAGATGATGTTACACATAGAATATACCATGCACTCACACTCAGCAGATATAATGTTACATTAAACTATAACATCTAACACTCATAATAACATTCCTCATTAATAATGTTCCTCTCTCTTCAACAGGATGCTGTGGGGTCTCGAGAAGCCGCCAATTCTCACGAGAAAGACTGACCAGACCTCCCCAGATAGCTAGCTGAGAGCGAACGGAGAAAGGAAGCCGGCGTCGTAAAAACCGATCCTGATTACATAACCCGAAGGGCTTTTTGGAAAGGCCGCCGGGCCGGCTGACCGTTGAAAGATCACCCAGGTTGACAAGGAGAAACGCATTATGTTGTGGCTTTTGAAAATAAAAATGCGGGAAAGAGAACAGAGATTTGTGGTTGGTGAAACTGTTTCATTCCAAGACAAATCACCAAAACCTTAACATTTCGGACACGCCTCGGAGGGCAGGGTCAAAGGTGTTCTTAAGCTGGAATTCTGGACGGAAAAGAGGAGATGGTTTTGAGATTCGAGATTGAATTCTCGTGATCGAGAATTTTGGAGGCAGCTCTCAGCCGGAGACGCTGCTTGATCGGGCCTTGTCCCGTGAACCGTTAAGACAACCTTTGGCTGATTAAAGCTCTTAGCGAGCTGGAAAGCAACTGAGGAATTCTTCAGAATTTGTCTCGAAGTGAACGTGCAATACTTCACTGCAATTTGCCTTCTTCGGTAATCGATATAACTCTTTAGTGGTTATACGCAAATATTTTGAGCGGTCTAATCCCTCAAATCACTCTTCCGGCCGTTGTACATTGTACTCGCCTTGAGTAGAACTTTTCAATTTACGTACGAGTAGATTCATAACAAATCTGCAATTGAATCCAGATTGAAATCTGACTTTGTTTACGCTATCTCGTCCTGAGTTAGGCAGAATTGATGTGTGGTATTAATTTGTATATTCTTGTAAATAATCCAATAATCAAGAATCTTTAAATAAAAATTAATATCCTGATATTGCTGTGTCTGGTGAAATCTTTCATAGTTCAGTATCACTGAGCTAAGACCCTACAGTGCACATGAGCTCCCACTTTCAACTCATTATAGGTGTGCCTGTCTCAATGAGACCAGGCCACTTATAACTTTAGCAACGCCTTGATAAAGCTTGACACCTTGCGTTTAAGTGTTATACTCAAAACTCCAACTGTGACCCGAAAAAAGTATGGCACCTTGTTATGGAGTTAACCGAGTATCTTACTTAAAGAAGAAAGTCATCATTAGTCAAAAGAAGAAGAAAGGAAAGAAAGTCATAAAGAAGAAAGTCAACAAGAAAGGTTAAAGGTTGAAGAGAAGTCCTGCCCCTCTTCCGTCCAGGGGGTCAATAGACCGTCCTCTCTTGCTTGACTGGGGAAGTTCGCAACACATGCATTCAATGAGTTTACACTGCTTAATGCTCAGAATAGTGAAATTTATGTAGGCAACTGCAATTGGAGCTAAGGTTATTCAAAATACACAAGTTGACGTCATTATGCAAATTTTTTAAAACTCTGCAACATTTACAGATGAATGGATAATTAACTTTTCATTTCCTTGTAGGTGGACTCCGCGAACCCCTAATCTTACTCCCTGTAGTTTTTGGCTGTGGGGATAATCTGAAATGTGTGGTTTACAAAGGAATAATTCATAATCTAGCCACTTTGAAGGGTGGTATAACACTGCAATTCCGACAAATCGAAGTTGAACTGTTGGATTCTGCGGTAGAACATGCAATCCAAAGAATGCCTTTTGGAACACTTCAGAGTTCAACTTTTCGAACCAGCTGTATCAAGAACGCCAAAATAAAATTTTTAGTTGAGATTATGGTTTCTGTAATTCTTCTGACTAATTCACTTGACCAAATACGGTGGCGAAAATTGGAACTAAATGTTTTTCGCCGTAAACCGAAATCCCTTGGTCACAATAATGTGCGGACCAAATTTGGTAACATTTGGCAGAACATAATTTTTTAAAATCACACTCGAAATACTTCACGTTTGTCATGCCACTAACCTCCATATAACTGTTCCGTCCCTCATCCAAAAGAAGCGAAGTGGATTGTGGGAGTAACAGTTGCGCGGGAAACGAGTGGTAGGCGCCATTGATTTGAGTTTCGCAAGAGGTCCTGGGTGGACTCCGATATATAATGTTGGTGATTATGAAATATGAGTGATCTTGATCTTGAATGTGAATATTCATTGTATAAGGTGAGCTCAAATGAAAAGGAGACTACAGTTATATGTAAAGACATTTTAATAACAATATTCTACTTACAGATCATGTGGAACAGTACAACTATAAATAATCGCCATTGACATTGATGCACTGATCCCAGCGCGTAGGAAGGGAGTGGATGGCTTCAGTGTAGAAATTGCCGGGTCAGGCAAACACCCATTTTCGTCGTCTTCTGATTCTGACAGATGCTTGGGCATCTACTGTGCACAAACTTTGCCATAAACAAGCCTTTTGTGGATTATGTGATGCACAATTCCTTTGCTTATCGGCATTTCAACAGCAATTTCACGTGTGGTGATCCGACGGTTCTGCTGTATGAGCTCATCCATAGCTGAAATTGTGGCACTGTTGGTCATAACGTGCGCCTGCCCAGGGCGTGGCAAGTCCTTGATGTTTACGCGTCCCGTCTCACAATGCTGACACCACCGGAATATGGTGCACCGTGCGAGGCACTTCTGTCCGTACAACTCTTTCATTCTGAGATAAATTTGTGAAGCACACTTCCCTTCTGAGCGAAAAAATTAGATAAATGCTCTTTGTGCTGATCTGGAGGAATCCATCATGCAACGAACTGCGGAAACAACTCTCCAGAAAAGAAGATATTGATGCGAAGCCGTTAACTAGGCAGGTGCAACTGGGAATACCACCACGCCATCTATCGGCTAACACATTAACTCGCTGGGATTTGATACAACGTCGATACGGCTAAGGTCTCCTTTTCATTTGGGCACACCTTATATATATATGTAAATAATTCTTATTTAATCAAGATAATGCAAATAAATTAAATGTTGGAAAGAGGTGGGATTCTTGAGGTAAAAGTGTGCAATATAACGTTATTTTATGGCCACCTTGAATTTTCTTTCAATAAATAGTGGAAAGCATCTCACCTGTGCGATTCCTCCCTGCTCATGAATAAATATATGCGACAGGTCTCCGACGATGACTTCCTGTCCTTTTGCCCAGCAGTGGGACATCACTGAAAAACCATTTCATGCATTACAAAAGAATATTTGAAAGATCCATTGCCAAGTTGCGCGAAAATGAGCGCAATATATTTTTTAGAGTGTTTACATTAAGGTATCCGAACACGTTCGGAGCACTTCTTTTTAAAATTGTGAAATAGAAACACCAAAATATGTTTTTTAGATTAGAATTTAATAGATTAATATTAGAGTATGATTTTTGAGTATAAATTATTATAAATTTACAAAAATCTTGAATTTCTGCAGCTTTTTAGAGGAAATTAACAAAAACTTCAAACATACTGGAGGTCAAACTTTTGTAATAATTCAAATAAAACTAGTACTAAAATAAACTGCATACTATGGACTAGTGCTTGTACTAGAATCTTAACATTCTTTGTATAAATAAAAATTTTAGAGCTAATCGAACAATCATTGTAAGATTTTCAGCAAATTTTTCATGTCATTTTTCAGATAAAAGACCATAATTCAAAAAATATTGTTACAATATACATTATTCTAGTACATTCACTAGAGACACATTTGAAGAAAGTGTTCACAAAATTTCAGATCAATCGAACGATAATATCTTGAGTTATCATGTTTGAAGTGTGAAAATTATGCCTAGCATCTAGTTTTGAGAAAAATCAAATTTTAATTTTGCCGCGCACTTAAATTAAGTATCTAAACTTTTAAAAAAATTCCTAAAAATATACTAACATCATATTAACTTGAAAAAATGCAGTTTAAAAGAATTTTTGACAGGATTCTGTCCTTTAAATTACAACTTCCGGTTAATTAAACGCCCACTTCCGGTTTTCGGTTTGTTATGAAACAATTAATATCTCATCTTCTAATTAACGTACCGACAAAAGTAAATATGTTTTAGAAAGGTAAATGAATGATCTATCCAAATCATCAAAAATTTAAAAAATGGGAATTTTGGCCGAAAATCGACTTTTCAACGTGTTCGGCAATATATGTTTTGATATCTACCATTATCGATTAAGACTACACAAATTGGAGTTCAGTGTGTGCAAAAAATAAGAGATACACTTTTTCGTGCATTTTAATGTTACTATTGTGATGTATTTCAGCATAATATGAAGAGCCTTCTTTATCAAAAGTAATATATTTATTGGACGTCTCCCACAGCACAAACAAGTAAAACAAACACACACCCTTACTTCACAAACGTTATAATCACTCACTTACAGCGAATTCCATGTTCAATTCAATATTCTTTTCCGTTGCTAGGCAACGTTAGAAAAAGACAAATATATCGTTGCCATACTATTTTTATAATCTTTAGAAAAGAATTATGCCAAACGATATTTTTAATTAATTTCTTTTTCAGCCGAACGATATTTTAAAATTAATTTCTTTTATGACCAAACGATTTTTTATCTAATTAATTTCTTTTCTTTACATATTTTAATAATTCTATAAATGAGTATTTTTATTCGTTACGAATATTACAGGACGAATATTTTAGGACAGTTGCATTTCACCTCCGAGGCTGAATCGAATACTTTCCATTGTCTCTGTCTTGCTTTGTCTATGAAGTCAATCGGTATTACCAAATTCCTAAACAGTTTTCAGCAGGCATATACCACCAATTAGTCAGATTTTAAAGTCAAAAGACATTTTAATATTTTTTGATATTTGCCTTTAAGTTATTTTTGAGATAATGCAAGGAATTAGAAGTGGTTTTTATTTTTTTGATTTTTTATAATATTTTTAAAATCTTTAATATTTATGTAGATAAAAGTTTTTAAAAATAATTTTCTCGATTTTTTTAAATTTTTTTTCTAAAAAAATAGTAGTAAAAAAGAACATTTTCCCCCGAATTTAATTTTACTTTACAGTTAACTTTATCGAAATTTATTGAAATATATGTTTTAATTTAATTTGGGCGTTAATGGGTTAAAAGATTCATTTCAATCTAGAAGTTTCAGTGTTAAAATCTGAAAATCTTCAAACAAGCCCAAGTGAAAACTTATGAGCTTAAATTATCCTTTCCGATTCAATGGCGCCCTTAAGACATTCTGTCAGGAAATGTTTATCAAATAAAAGTGAAGGTTAAGTACGCGTTGGCGAAAAATTGGCGACAAACTATCTGACGTTTGTAATTTCTCACTAATTCAGACGGTTAATGAAAGGTCTGAAAAGTTTATATCGTTTTGCTGTACTTAAAACGGAGACGTTGTATGCTTTCAACGTGAAAAAAGAATTGAGAAAGTTATCAAGTTTCTATTCAACAAAACCTGAGATTTCTCTTGTTCCGAAAAAGAAATAAATCTTTAATTTCGGCTTATTGTGAAGTAGACCTCGAACTTTTTTATGGTCAGTGGTGATATCAATGTTCACTCAATATCTACAACTTTCTTCTTTTAACTGCTGTCGTATATATCTCCTTTTATTGCATAATTTATAGACGATACAGTTTAATATTTAAACACAGAGAAGGAATCACTCCAAAATATACAGTGGAAGATGCAGTTATTATCATTATTATTTTATTTATTTATTTAATTTAATTTAATTAATTAATTTTTATTTATTAATTAATTTAATTTAATAAATTAACTAATTATTTTATTTTATTTTATTTTTTATTTATTTTATTTATTATTTATTTTCATTTTTTTATTTTATTTATTTATTTATTTCAATTTTTTATCTTATTTTATTTATTTATTTTTAGCAAAAGAGGAAAAAAATCCTCTTATGCAGCATTCTTTCAATTAAATATTGAATCAAAAATAGTTTATTGAGATATTGAAATTTTTCATTTTAATCAATTTCATGCTGGATCAATTTTCGTTCGATCCATAGGAAGTTTTGCCGAACACCTTATCTCAGGATTTGGGGAATCTTTTTGCACTAAAAGGCCACGTTAAACTTCGGCAGTTGGGCAAAAGGCTGCACGAGCAGAATCTTAAAGGTTATTGTTCTGCAATTATTATTATATTACACACAAATACAGGGTGTGCACACTTATCGTCATCCAATAGCTAATTTCTAAACCGTTAGAAATAGGCATACAGTTCCAATTGGAAATATGTTTCAAATGAAGGGAAGAATAATAATACATGTTTTTTTGAGTCACTAAATATATTGCTGAAAAAGTTACTAATTGTAACTTTTTATACTGTCCCCCAGTCCTATTAGTCATATTAGTAAAATATTTTTGACATTCTAAAATTTTAAACAAAAAGTCCCACTCTTCTGCGACTAAAACTGAGCGAGTTATGGAGATTTGAATATCGCTCACTTAGACCACTTTATACCATTTCAATAGCCGTTTCGAAGACTATCCGCCAATCAATACGCAGCGCTTGCTCGACGAGTTCGCTGATTGGTTAAAAATCACGTAATTCAAAGCTCCATAACTTGGCCAGTTTAAGTCGCAGAAGAGTGAGACTTTATTTGCTTAAAATGTTAGAGTGTCAAGAATATTTTACTAAACATGCCTTATGGGACTGGGGGACCGTATAAAAAGTTAGAATTCGGAACTTTTTCAAGAATGTATTTATTCACTCAAAAAACATGTATTATAATACTTACCTTTATTTAAAGAATTTTTCCAATTGGAACTATATGTCTATAATAATAATACATGTTTTTTTGAGTCACTAAATATATTGCTGAAAAAGTTACTAATTCTAACTTTTTATACTGTCCCCCAGTCCTATTAGTCATATTAGTTAAATATTCTTGACATTCTAACATTTTAAACAAAAAAAAAGTCCCACTCTTCTGCGACTAAAACTGAGCGAGTTCTGGAGCTTCGAATTTCATGATTTTTAACCAATTAGCGGCTTGGTCGTGCAATGCTGTGCATTGATTGGTGGATCTTCTTCCAGACGGCTCCTGAAATGGTGTAAAGTGGTGTAAGTCAGCGATATTCAAAGATCCATAACTCGGCCAGTTTTAGTCGCAGAAGAGTGGAACTTTTTTGTTTAAAATTTTAGAATGTCAAAAACATTTTACTAAATGTGACTGATAGGACTGGAGGACCGTATAAAAAGTTATAATTCGTAACTTTTTCAGAAATATATTTATAGACTCAAAAACATAAAATATAATTCTTCCCTTCATTTAAAGCATTTTTCCAATTGGAACTATATGTCTATCTCTAACGGTTTAGAAATTACCTATTGGACCACGATAAGTGTGGACACCTGTATATTTATTTCAGTGCTAACTGTGAATAACTGGTAAAGCCGCACAAGAATCCCAAAAAGGCCTCAGGTTCCCCACCGCAGCCTTATCTGTTCCCCCAAATTATAAATGGAGCGTTCCATTCGCTTTTGATTACTCACCGGAAGCAAGGTTTCCCATTGTTCCGGAGGGAACGAAGAGTGCCGCTTCCTTCCCGAACAACTTCGCGGCCTTCTCTTCCAACTCTGAAATAAGAAACAATACTGACAACAACGTTCAAATCGAGTTTGTAACATAAGGACGTAAAACTACAACCAAATCCCGTTATAACTAGGTATGCCATAATCGCCAAGAATTGACACGGCACGTTTAAGTGCTAAATAAATAAGACATGGAATTGTGAAAAAGTAGGTAAGTAATGGATTATTTTACTCTGATAAAAAATAAATAAAGTTCAAAAAACATAATAAAACGAACAAGTTGAATAATAAAAATGATGTAAGGCTATTCCTCTTTATCTCAGTCATATTTTGAAGTTGATTTTACTTTCTTAATTCATTCATTTTCTTCCACATAATTATAAAATTAGTCGCAATTCATTTTAAAATTATAATGACAAATCAAAATTGCTGTCTCCACTGACAGCCTATCTCTTTCGCCCGGTGTCTCACTCAGAGTTTAGGGAGAAAACGGGACAAATAATAATACCGGACAGAGTAGTGAAATACGGTGACAGTCTCGTATATACGGGACGTATGGCAACCCTATTTATAGCGCAACATTCAACAGACCGATCCAGAAGTTCGCTGTAGCCGATTTTTCAAATAATGGCTACAAAAAATTTGTTATAATCCTTAAACATATTTTCGTATAAATGTTGTAATAATGTAAAGTTCTTTAGTATAACAATATAGCAATTTAGTTCCACGAACAGACTAATTCATTTCTATGGAACCCACATAAAGCCTGATCACCCACAAATATGCACACGGAATGATGTGCGTAAGTGCAAGTATATAAGAAGGTATGAACAACAGGTAATTTAGAAAGACGAGAAGAAAGAAAGAAGAAAAAGAAACATTTGAATGAAACAACCATTTATAATGTTTGCTCCAAAATACGCCACCAGCAGCAATACAAAAATCACCACATAGGCCGCAGGACATGCCTCGCTATCGTTCAAGCAATATTATTAAATTGCGGGGAAACTTTTGAAATTAACCAAAGAAAAGAACATGAAATCAAAAAAATTATAATTCAATGTTCTACATTGGATCGACGAAAATGAATTAATGCAAAGAAATTAAAGTTATAAAATTTCCATTATTCTGACCAATCAGAAGGCCTTATAAAGAACCACTATCGCTGAGATAACCACAATCCAGCCAATAAGGAGCAAGGATACAATCTTTCGTTGCGCGGCGTTTTTTTATTTCTGCGCATTTTATTTTTCAGAGGCTCCAACTTCTGCGATTCTAAAAAGTTTAATATAGAAAATAAAATGGTATTTCGCTAGGATGGAATGTAAAATACACGTAGTGGAAGATTGCGTAGATGCTCTTCAGTGTTGCTCAGTTGTAAGTCTTGAAAAAAATTAAATTTTGTACAGATCAATGAATTTTGACCGATGAGAAAGAAACGAAAGTCGCGGCACAATTAAAAGCTTTTTTCAATGAAGATAATTCCCAACAGAGTATCAGCTATCATCGCAGATGCTATATGAGATTCACAGATAAAAGGCGAATAATTGCCGCAATCAAACGAAAACAAAATAGAAAAGACAATGACAGTTTTGGACTCGGAAGAAAACTCGAACAAAAGTGTTAGAACGTCAACGAAACGCCAAATGCGAAGCAATACTTTAACAACACCCATAACATCAAGATAAAAAAATGTGCTACCGAAGATATGTATTATTTGCAAAAAGAAAACACAGATATTAGACAAAATAACCAAGAAACGAATAATTGAAAAATTGAATCAATGTGAAACAAATTCCAATTTATTCCTTGAAGCAGCTTTGCAAAAAAATGATGAAGAAATATTGTTGCAAATTCGTGGAAAAGATCTGGCATGAATTTGCTTACTCTAGCGACGTTCTTGGACATTTCCTGAGGCTACTGACAGTCTGACCGCTAGATTTTCATCGTTTTCAATGACTCTTTATGGATCATGCTATTAACGTGCTAGCAGAAAAAGAAATCCATGGATATCAAATCTGGTTCTCGTGGAGCGAAAAGACTGTTAACTCTCCCGATCCAGATGGGGCTGTAAGTAATGCCAAGATAATTTCTGATGATTTTGCTGGAATCACATACTTTTGCGTACTGATGAAGCAATAGAGGAAAAAGTCCCGCCAAGATATCTTGAAGAAAGATTCCGTGCATGAGGCCATTGAATCAACGAGGTAAAATGTGCGCTCCTACTAAATAGTTGCATACTATACCATCCCAAATATTAAAACAGAATTTTTCCTGGTTGGGTTGTGATATTAAGTGCTACATATATTGCAAACCAAAGGTTAGAACTGTGATTGTTTCAACGAAGCATCTTCAGTGAAGTCTTCCTCATCTCTAACAATTCAACTCTGCCATTTGCGTAAACATGCACTATAACAAAAGCATCTTATTTTGAACACTTCTATCTACTTTACATTTAGGCCAGATATATTAGAATTACTCAGAATAGTAGTCTGCTATTATTCTTTCTTACAGTGAACAGTGTGTACTGAGAACACATAGTATACATAATTACGAGGCGTGTCCGGAAAGTAAGTACCGTTTTGGAAAAACTCGCGTAAAAAATGTTTTTTTCAGAACAAAATTTATTGTTACATGAAAGAGCATTTCGTAAACTATTTTTCTACATAGTTACTACCACTGTTCAGACATTTGTCATAGCGAGAAACCAACTTGTCTATACCCTCTTCAAAGAAAGATGCCGCCAGTGAAGACAGCCACTGCTGAACACCGGTTTTTGCGTCGTCATCGCTGTCAAAGCGCCTACCTCTAAAATCACGCTTCAAGTTCAAGAACAAACCCAAGTTTCATCACCGGTCACAATTTTGTTTAGGAATTCATTGCCCTCTTCACTGCATCGGGTACGAAATTTCAAAGCACTGCCAAGTCACTTCGTTTTGTGGACATCCGTAAGCATTTTCGGAACCCGACGGGAACACAATTTGCGATAATTTAAGCGATTTGTGACAATCTCATGCAAAATAGTTTTTGAAATTTGTGGAAACTCATCAAAACGCATTCTTATTGTGAACCGTCTGTTTTCACGAATTTTCTCATTCACTTTTGCAACCAAACCATCATTGACGACAGAAGGTTGCCCACTCCGTGCTTCGTCATGAACACTGGTGCGCCCATCATTAAATTGTCGAATCCACTTTCTAACCACTCCATCAGTCATTACATTTTCACCATAAATCTCTACAAGTTGACGATGAATTTCAGCTGGCTTAACTTTCTTTGCGTTCAAAAACCGTATTACAGAACGCACTTCACAGTCGGCGGGATCGGCAATCGTCTTAAACATTTTGAACGCTCACTAACACATGTAAACACAACACAATCCGGCTGCAATGGCGTCAGTGGACAGACAATGAACCAGAGACACGTGTGCACATGCGCGGAACTGCGACACTAGCGCTACGGTGGCGGTAGAACGAAACGGTACTTACTTTCCGGACACGCCTCGTATTACTGAGAAAACGCGCTTGTAATCTTATTTTTATTACACTTCGAGTTAATTACTTGAGATGTAACCCTTCATGAGAGTTTGATTCGATGGGTTAACTTTGATTTTGTCACTTGCTTTCAGTATTTATGAATGTTCTTGGATTCGGTATCTACGAGGATGGATCAGAAAACAGGTTACAAGCATAAAACTACTATCTATGGAATGCGCATAGCTACGCTGACGCCAAGATAAAACTGGTTTTTATCACGTGACTCGTAGACTGACTATCCGTCCCAGTGAACTTTCAATGTTATTCTATGGGAATCGTTCTTGAAGAGCTGCCGTAATTTGTAAAAAATGGTGAAATTCTGCTGTGCATTTGGATGTAACGAGAAATTCATTAAGGGAGGACCAATAACGTTTCATTGCTAAATAAATTTTATTATTTTTGTATATCTTTCCATATTATTTTATCTTTAAGATCAATTTAAATGAAAATTGGCGCGCATTTTGGCGACGTCAGTGTGAGTTAGTCATGTAAAAGATTTCATCACAATTGAAATAAAAATTTGTTTGTAAAGCATAAACTCGCGATTTAAACTTTGTCTAATATTTTGAAGTGATATTTTGAAAAAAAAATCACATATATAAATGTTATTATTTTCAATTTTGTGGTTAGGGGAGAACGGGGTACAATGGTTAAGCCCCTATTATTTAAAGTATTGAAATCAGTTCAGTACAGGAAACATTTGTTACGGTGTCAATATAACAGTAAAAAGGTAAACTGTATATCATCTGATTAAATCTGATCTTATCTTTAAAAAATTAAACGTAAATTCTAAAGGAACTAAAATACTGAAATAACAAGTTTATACATTTCACGAGTGATATATTCTGAAAAAGATTATTTTAAGCCAGTAGCATCGTAATTCAAAATTGTTATAACGGAAAATATAACCAATAAATATTTTATGAAAGAATTAGGTACGAGAATTAAAATTCCAAGTATTTTGCGTCAAGGACAATTTCCATTTCAGCCGGAAAATAGAAAGAAATACAACGCAAATACATATTATATGTACCAAAACGTAGCTTAAATATATTCGTAAATTTAAGATTTAACTTCTGCCATGTGATTTTTGCGCCGGGTTAATCGAGGTCAACGCGCCAAGGAAACACTCTTTTTCATAACGCGCCAAATATAGCTCAATTTCGGAACGAGTCACGTGGGTTATGTTGGCCTACTCGTCAACTAAAGGATGCGTGTTCCATAGAATACTATTCCTATGGTTACAAGCAGCAGCATCTGAAAAGTGATTATTGTGGAGGGAATATTTTTCCCAGACTGGAGACAGATGGCGATAGCTGTCTTACAGCGGTTCTGCGGGTAGATAGTGTACGCACAGACGCGTCAGAGCGATTGAAATGGCAAGACGTTTAAAAGGATGGTCTCGCTTGTGCCACTTTGATATGGGAACGTGAAGCCATCTGACGCAAACGCTCTGGCATGTTAAGTGACGGTGTCATCCTCATGCATGGCAATGCAGGCCCCATACTCCTCAAAAATCAAGAACTGCTGCAAAAGTTCAAATGGGAAGTCTGGAGCCACCACATACAGCCCAGATTTGGCACCTAGTGACAATTTCTTTTTTAAAAAAATTGAAGGAACACTTATCTAGAACAAGGTTCTCTTCAGACAGTAATGTGAAAACAGCTGCCGAGAACTGGCTCAATGGACAGGGAAGTGATTTCTACCAAGTCGGGTTAAACAAGTTGGTCCTGCGTTCCGATAAATGCCTAAATAGATTTGTTGATTATGTGGAAAATAATCGGCAAGTATGTCTCTCAATTCCCTTGTATATTTTCTGTCTATTATTAATAAATATTTTTTTATTACCCTTGTAAACTTTTTTGGATCCATTCTTGTAATACATTTCAGCATTCTCTTATCTCGGTATAAAATCTCAGCATCTTGTCTCTTACTCGGCATCTAATTGTATCACCACTGTAGTTATTGAACAAATAATGGCAATGTTAAATATTTTTCTCCTATTAATGGACAGCTGTTAATGCTTTTGTAGATACCACTCTATGCAATTCTCGCGGCACTGTCCGAGTATAGTGTGCGTCGGAATATATTCATCTGGTTCTGTCTTAACTTTTAAACCAGTGGGATTCATCTCCCTAAACTTTCTCGCATTCTTTCTAACAAAGTTTTCATACCCAAACCCCTCCCCGCCTAAAAATTGCGGAGTGCTACGAGTATTATTGATACTGTCTTCGCAGAACGCTGCAATCCGAAAGGGTCAAGAATGCAGGCGAGACAAAATTCGCCAAGTCAGTAAAATAGCGGCAAAAAAGGCGCCAAGTTAACGAAGGTTATGCACCTTAAAATGCGTCTTAAGACATTAACTGTTATCACCGCTTATTGTTACTCATTGTTTCATAACAATAATAAAACTGTATATCAAATTTTATCTCTCTAGCTATTTAAGTTTTTGAGTTATCGTGTTCACATGAACACGGACAGACAGACTTCCCTTAGATGGCTTTTGTCCAAAATTTGAAAGAAACCTACAAATTATGTGTAAAGATCGCATACCAAATTTCATCCCCGTATCTCTAATAGTTTGCGAGTTATCGTGTTCACAGACAGACAGACATAATTCCAAAATTATGTTTTTCGAACTCAGGGAGGTCTAAAACGTGGAGATTCGTCAAAATCTCGAGTTCGAATTTTTTGACGATTACAATACTTTCTCTTTGTATACTTCGTATACGAGAAAGTAAATATCGAACTTCGCTCTTTAGAAATAATACTTCTGTACATTTATAATGTTGTGTTATGTGTCATTTACTATCAAACCGATGATATGCCGAAATGAAAGAGAAATATATATTCTGCCTTAAAAAAATGCATGATGAATGCTGCTGTGATTCAATCTGTGCTAGAGATTTTGGTTGAAATCTAGAAGTTGTACACACTCTTAAAACGCCACCAAATCGCCA
>BGPR01030406.1:0-18687 GCA_013235015.1 Araneus ventricosus
GGTCTTTTTCTCATTAGTGTATTTCGTGTACGAAGTGCTGAAACCCAACGGAGGTTAGTGTTACGAGCGGGAACAGTTTGATTTTTACGGATATTGAACTGCGACGAAACTCACTCTGAACTGCTGTGACAGATCGTTACTCTTGACGAAACAGATATACGCAAAAACGCAGTGTTCTATCGTCCACGGCTTTATTGCATAAACGGAAAAAAAAAATGCCAAGACTTCATGAACCTAACGCCTTCTACCGGGCATCTCTGACTTCACGTGGTGGCAAGTTCTTGCCATTCCAAAAACATCTGTCCTTTTAGCCTCACCTTGTACGATAAAATTAAAACAAATTTTTATGTTTTATTTAGATTAAAAGAAGTTATACCATTTTGATTCGTAATTTGCCTTAATTTTTAATGATTCACATTAAATTCTGAAAACATAATTGCTAAATTATGCTTCATTTATGATTTGAAAATTAAAATCAAATGCCCGTTTTTAATAATATTCTAATAATTAATTTAATAATTTTTTGAAAATTTTCTAAATAGAAAACTCTTAATTTAATGCCAGAAATTGAAACTTAAAAGAAGCAATATTTATCGTAAACAAAAAGTTGGATAAAAAAAACTTTTCAACAGACCAGAGAAGATAACTCTTTGGTTTTAATTATACATGGTATTGAAAAAAACAGAAATCCAGTTCAAAACAATATTTATAAATATTAAACATTTGAAAAATATTTTTGTTTATCAAATTATAGTCATCTGTTAGTAATGTAAAAAATAACTGATTTTGAATTTTTTAAAATTTAAAAATGTGTTGAAATTTTAATTGGGGTAGGATTTCACAGGTAACTTTGAGATGCATTGTTTATTAAATAATTAATTTTTGACATGTTTCAAATTTTCATATTGTACAAAAATATGTGCTATTTGCTGTTTATTTAAGCTTGAATTTTAAACTTCCTTGCTTTGCTTTATATTCCAATAAAAAATGCAGAGAAATAATAATAATAATAAAAACTTAGGCTAAGCCACATAATCAAGCATTATACATTTTAAGAGCAAAACTCGTAAAATAAAACATAAAACAGTGCGACAATTAGAAGGTTTAACTAAAAAGTATTTTTTATACATTATAAATTTGGTAGTTTAATAAAACATTTATTTGGCCGACTTTAATAAAAAGAATTATCACAGAAAATGAAATATCTCAACGGTATTTTAATTCATTTTTTATAAAATATTTCACAAGAAGAAAACTATGCCATTTACAAGTTTAAATCTAATCCTATAATATATAGAAAAATTAATTTCTTTATATTTACAAAAAAAATAAAGTTTTAGTTTATTTTATAAGCAAGATACAACCGTTTTACGGTTAAATCCTTTCGAAGTTTCGAGAGGGAGGGGGAAGCCCCCCTTTCCTCTTATATCCTCGAGTCAAAGGATTATTAACCCTTAAAATGCATCTGACATAATTTTTTTTTCAAACAATTTAGACAGGATTTTGCTGAGATAATTTCTAATCACAGTAATTACGTATCCTTTTCAGGAATGGACCTTATGCACCCTTTGGGTTCGAGAGTATAGAAAAACAGCTGTGGAGGAATAAACAAAACGGTCGGCCTATAAGCGACTCAGAAATTAAAGCAGTTCTGAGTCAGCTGTTTAAGACTGACCAGTGGCTGCCTCCGGCAGGTCACGTGTCGGAGGATGTGACGTCACATGCATAAGGTATTTAATATGCGAATACGACATGCGAAGTACAATACGCATCTAATAAGTTTTGGGAGGGCAAAGGGTTAAATATTTTCTTCAATCCAATATTTTTCAAGATATCCGGGTCTATTCTGGTACCCCCGGTTGGGGGGGGGGGGGGCGTTTTTCCCGCTGTTAACGTGCGGAAAAAGTGACGTCTCCCAACCCAACCGGGGGTACCAGAATAGACCCCCTCAGCTCATGTTTCACCTGGGTTCGAATCTGAATATATAATCTTCTTATTTTGTTTCTAATCCCGATACCTTCTGAGCGTGTAATGGACCTTATGCACCCTTTGGGTTCGAGAGTATAGAAAAACAGCTGTGGAGGAATAAACAAAACGATCGACCTATAAGAGACTCAGAAATAAAAGCAGTTCTGAGTCAGCTGTTTAAGACTGAGCAATGGCTGCCGCCGGCAGGTCACGTGTCGGAGTATGTGACGTCATCATGCATAAGGTCCATTTGCACAAATCTTAAGAAGTGAGAGATGGATTAGTTTTGTCTATCTCTCTACTGAAACCCGCCCCATGCCTCCGTGCCTGATGCCATACGGCAACCGAACCGGTTGAATGGACATGGGACTCTCTCTACAACCGGATAACGATAGAAACCAATAATCAGCTTTCGTTTTGAAGCTTTTGCATGATTCACGCAATCTCATTTACAATTTCCGTTCGACCATTAACGATTTGGATAATTTAACTCTATTTTTTAATTGTTTGTTAGTTCTTCTTTGGACACTAGTTTTGCCCCGTTTGGACGTTGTTACTTTATTAAGATAATACTAGTTATCCAAAAACGTTCGTGCCGCTCAGGAGGGAGTGAAATTCAAACGGGAGGCGTCGACGATCCTGAAGAAATGACGTCAGAACTTGGCATTCTCGCCAACCAACAGTCAGTGTAGCATTGTGAGGCGTGTTGGAGGTATGGAAAGCATTTCTGCAGGAAGTAGAGTCTTGAAGTGACAGCAGTGTTTTGCTTTACGAGTTCAAACTAGGGAACAAGACAATCGGCCATTATCGTCCATCCACTATCGACTAAGCCTCGGTCAAGTGGATATTGAGTGTAATCGATATCAAACCTGCAAGCAAGACTTAATTTACCGGAGGAAAACATTCGATTGCATCTGCATAACCTTGGGAAATTGGACTTTTTTAACCTTGGACGTGGAAGTTTAGTAAGTGGATGCCTCGTGTGTTGACAGAGGAAAACAAACTCCAGCAACTCACCGTCCGCTCTTCATTGTTGCCACGCCACAAGATTAGCTCCACTACTGGATCAGACAGTGACTGTTGACAAGAACTGTGTGTTATATAATAACCGCTAAAGCGAACAGCAAGAGTCGTTCCTTTGTTTTTGCAACATTTGCTGCCATTCATCACCAGACAGAACTGCTTTGTGTTTGGTGGACCTGAGCTAGTATTGTGTACTTTGGATTCCTGGAAAATGGCAAAAGCCATGACAGCCGAGGTGTACTCGCCCCAGTTGCAAAGGATTGCGTGTGTTCTCGTCAAAAACAGCAAGCACTTTTCAACTGAAGTGAACTTGTTATAGCCGAGGTGTACTAGTAACAGTTGCAAAGGGTTGCAAGTTCTCTGCGTCAAAAGCAGCCAGCACTTTTCAACAGAAGTTAGCGTGTTGCGTTCTGCTTAAAACCAAAAGGGTAAGTTATTTTTCTTCATGTTTCTATAAATCTAACGTTAATTTTTAATAGTGGGTTAGTTTCCATATTTTGAATGTTGGATTTTGTTTATTCATTTAAATATGTTAATTATAAAATTGTTTCGGTCAGACTTTAAATCACGGTACATTCCCATCTCAAAGTTCTTAAAACTTTATCCTGCTTTGATCTTAACCGTGTTAAATCGTATACCAAATCTGACGAATAATCGCTTGAAAAGATGCAAGTCTGGCGACCTACCGAGTCTTTAAGTCTAACCATTCTTCAGTGGAAAAATTTTCGCATTGCTGATACTTTGAAGCATTTTAGACTGGAAGTATCTTAGGAAATTAAAGGTATTTTATGGTTGTTTATATCCTGCTTACCAGGGAGTAAAATCGTAGCTATATAAATGACTTTAATTTATTAACCTTCTGACTGCGTATCCTGCGATTTCTGCCGGTTGGAAGCAAGTGTATTTTCTGCTGCATCCTGCAATTTTCACAGGCTGTGTTTACTTGATACTTTTTAAGCTTTGTATATAAATAAGAACGCGTTTGGCTTAGCGGTATTTGAACTGGTTTGCCAAATTTGAGTCTAAATAGCGATTTAAAAAATTACACTTTCGGAGGGTTGAGAGATTGCAAGACTGTATTTAACCCCTGAAGTCTCATTTTTTGCTATCTAATAAGATGACCCCTCCTGTTTTGGAAAGGTGCTGTCGTTTTCATTCGTCGAAGAAGGCATAGAATACTTGAGATGCTTATGGATTCTATGTAATTTTTGTGTCAAATTATGAAGCTAATTAATGATTAAATTTTAGTTTATGAGCCTAAAAATGCGATAATTCGATGCACGTCAATATGACGGGCGGTAGACTTAAGGGTTTAAGCGTAATTTATCGGAAAAATATTTTTTTTGACTTTCTCCATGAAAATTCCAATTTCAGAATATATAAAGATTTTCAATTAAAATCTTGTACTAATATTATACAGCAGATAAAAATCTTATTTCACGTAAAGTTTGTATTGTTGGTTGGGCAAATTTAATTCACGGAAAAATAATTAATTTTAAATATGGCTTTTCAGATAATTGGAATATTTTGTGGTTGGTATCTACAAGTTGGAACACACCGATTTCATCGCCAAAATGGTAACCTGAGGAATCGAGCGGATTACTTCCATTGGCAACCCATCGGCTAGATTGCTTATGTCATGGCAAACGTTTTGCGTGATTTGAGTTGTTTACATACTACGTGGATTTTTAAATAACTTAAATTATTTATTAAATGTTTAATTAAATAATAAAATGTATTTTAATTAGTATGATTTCAATTAGTAAATAAATGACAAATAGCACTTGGGTTTATTTAGTGATATATTTTTCCGATCATATAATTGAGAGATTTTTCTTTGTCTTGTAATAAAAATCGTTTGCATGGGATTTTTGAAGTTGTACTTGTTTTGAACGCTACTAAGGGCAAATGTTCTGCTGTTAAATTAGAGTAATTTAAAGAAGCTGATTCCGTACATTCACTAAGCTAGCGAAGCTACTAGGATCCCACTTTGCTGAAAGCGAAGCCGCTGATGTTTTTTTTAAGTTAAAAAAATTTGCCCGGTGCTCACTCTAGATGCCGCAGGCATCGCGAGCACTATTTTTCCTGCTTCATTAGAATAATTAAAAGTAACAGATTCCGTACATTCGATAAGCTACGAAAACTAGTAGATTTTTTGAAATTCTACATTTAAACTGGGAGATAGTGCAACGACAAACCACAAACGCAATGGGTTCGAAAAAAGATTAAACGATTAACTTTTAACTGTGACCGATGGCCGTTTGTTTACCATTTTGCTTTGGCGACTTGGCGCGATGGCGCCGTTTTACTAAGACTGTGTTCCAACTTGTAGATTTCAACCTATTTTGTAACTGCAATTAATAAATTGAAATCTAAATTGTAAGTGGCGAATTTTATAATGCATTATTTTTTGCGCGGAAAGAAAATACAGTCCAACCTCTTTATAATGAACCCTCAACGGACGGATTCAGAAGATCGCTATTATCAAGGGTAAACACATTATTAGTATATGAAAATAGCAGAATGCATCGGAAAATGGATTTACATTCAACCCGCGGAAATAAGCGGGATACGCAGTCAGAAGGTTAATTTAGTTATTCTAGTAACTTTCGTTAAAAATCTTTTAAAGATTTTGAAGTGCTTTATTAATTATAAAGTTTTAATCAAAAAATGAACTTCTTCGAATTCGAGGACAACAAATTCGCATATCCATTTGCAGGGATTTTGAAACTGAAAGCTGTAAATCGTTAGAAGTGGGAAACTTAATAGGAAAAAAATCACATGGCAAGTAACAGGTGCGTTTATTTCTTGCATGGTTGGAAATAATAATAAAAAGTCAGAAGGCGAAGGTAGGTTCCTTTTTTTAGAGGTGTAAGGAAAATAAAATTTTGTCCTCTATTTTCATTAGGATTAGATTTGAAATATTGAAGGAGAGTGGAATAGAATGCAAACGATGACAGCATTCCAACAAGGTGTAACATGCATAGATTAAAATGCAGTTTAAGTTAAGAGGGGAGATCTCTTTTCAGCTCGCAACTTCTAAGCAATTGCAGCTATAAAACAACTTTCAATAAAACAATTGTTCGTAATGAGTAGGTAGGTAATTATGGGGAAATGGAAATTTCAACCCCCACCATTTTCACCCCCTTTGATCTGGATAGTCCATCTACGAGCTCAGCCGAGATTTTCACCGTCCTTAGAAAATATCGCTTGCCGGTTAAAATCTAATCAAAATTACTCCAGTTAATCGTGTTCACAAGATAACACGGGCATATATGAACGAAGCTTGGTTTCTAGGGGTCATGATCGGTGGAAGATCTGTAGATATTTTCCGGAAGTCGTGTCATGAGAACCATGGCAATAGGTAGACTTCCTATAAGGAATCGGCCTAATACTCAAAGCGAAATGTGCGTCTAATTAAGCGACAAAAGAAATTAGCCAAATTAAATAATACAAGTTTCACCACTTTCATGACATAGAAAATGCTAGCTAAACAAAAAAGTATTAATGATTTAATAACGAGCTTGCCTCAAAAGTTGATGAAAACGACCATTTTTTTTAAAATTGAATTATTGACTTTAACAATTGTGTTATGTTACCTAGACTATCATTTTACATGGAAAGGGTTGGACCTCGTATTAAATATAAAATGCCACTCACTGATAGCAAGGGTTGAGGAAACATTTTAAAGGCTAATGTTGAGAGATTTCTGCCTTTCTTGTTTTAAAATGTCATTTTATCTTTCTTTCGGCTAAAAAAATATTTTAACGCTATTTATTAATCAGAACCGCTGCATCTGGTGCTTTATGCTAGATTTGTAGCCTTTGCCAGTTTAAAAATTTCTGTTAAGTTCATTTATCGTTAGTGATTAAGTGTGTAGATAAGAGCTCATATTCCAAGCGATTAATACATTCTCTCCTTTCCAGCTAGTTTTGCGCAGAAAATGGAACTTACAATTGGGCGTAGAAGCAGACGCATCCAATGTCTAGCAATCAAGTCATCATATGCATGAAATTTCAATGCATGCTCAAGCCATCGTCAGAATCTGTACCATTCTTTCAAGTTGTTTTATGCAAGTTGACTGTGATGAAGGAAAGCAACGTTGTCAAGTCTTGCTGTGTCCTACTATAGGTGACAGCGCAGGAAGCTTTCTTCATTCTCTTGCGTCACATTGGATTTCCACAAGTAAGACCACATAATTTAAGAATTTTCGCCAATCAGAACCGGTTGTATAGAGTATTAGGGGATAAATTGTCTTTACTCATTCATACTCTTTAGGATACTATCTTAACACGCACTCATAATTTTCGAATATTTAAAAAATGAATACGCGAAATAAAGAGAAATTAACCATGACGAAAAATTATTTTATCAAATAAAAGGATGCAGACCTTGAAATATTCCCCTGCAGTTTAAAAATCTATACACAGCCAAGTAATTGAACCAGTTCCGCAGATTCTCTAAAGTGGATTTTCACTGAATTACAAACTGTAGCTTATAAATTAGTTTAAATTTCCATTTCTTGTTCTGATTGTCGTCACTGCTGTTCGAGCGACGGACAATTTACTAATAAAACAGTTTCATTCGGTCCATACATACTGATATTTGATTTGGCCCAAAGTTTTCGTTAACCTCAATATAATTTCACCCCAGAATAATTCTAATACGTCTCGTCTTCTGAACCCTATACATCTACATTTCTAGGAGGTTCATACTGGTTATGCTCCTTTTGAGTTCCGTAGTTCAATTCTGTGAAACGAAATGAAGAATTGTACTATGAACCCAGAACATGTAGCCATTCCGATTTTAGAATAGGAGGTGGCTGCGTGTGACAAATACTCGCTGCATAAAATTGAATTTTAGCTTAAGGTGCAGTAATTGATTCTCCGAGTGATGTTAACTACTCAGGTTATTATTGTATTAAAAATTAGACTTATTTAAGGATTGATACGGCTAATAAATACATATTCTTTCCACCGCTGGCGGTTTTTTGGAGTTGTGTCAAACCACGTCTTCTATGGAATGGGACATCGTCTTCTTGAACCGGGGAAATTATTACTAAAGATTTAGCAGAATTGAAAGAACGAGACATAAGACTAGACTAATTTGGCGTTTTAAAGTTAAAAATAAAGTTGCAAGATTATGAAAAAGGAATGATCTGTAAATGTGATATGCTTCAGATCATTGAGAGGAATTTCGATCAAATTTATTTCATGAAAAAGGATATCGATAATGTGTAAGAATAAATGCAAAGAACTAAAATCTAACCGACAAATTCGAGTTGTTTCTGGAGAGAAAACATTTGTGAATTGAAGAAAAAAAAATGATTCTTTCCAAGCAAAAATAGTTTTTGTTGACCAATATCACACTTTCAGGGTGGATCAGTGTAACATAAAATGGAATAACGGAAAATTAAGAATTCTACTAGTCATTTTATGGGATTTTAAATTCTATAAAGATAGTGATATTTGACTTCGTCAGAAGCAATATTGGAAATCTAAGAATTTCTACCAGTCGGGTCACGAAAACTATCCCTCAATCTGAATTGAACATCTCTTCCGAGCATTGCATTTCTAAGCATAGAGTAAAATGTCAATTCCTTGAATAGTAACAATATTATTAATATAACAATAGTATTAATGTTGGTCATTCATTCATAATTATCATTTGCAATTATTTTATTGATTTGAGAGCTCTAAATAATGTGGGGCTCGTATCACATTAATTAAAATGTTTCGACTCATTCCATGAAATGTTCGCTTGAATTCGCCCGGTTTGAAGTCGACTACCGTTTAATTATAATACTCTATTGGCAGAATTGTAAGAAATCCATATTTGCATCGCCTTGCTTCTGCGACATATGATGCAAGTTCAAAATTACCGATTACTGGGAATTTAAATTCCTAATCTTTATTATATCTCGTCTTATCGACAACTCTTTTCTGGATATCTCCATCTAGTTCTGTAAACTGTCACTCTTTGCTCCTAACACTGATGGATTTTTAGAATTCATATTAAGTCATTAAACCTCAAGCTAATCCTTTTAGCCAAATTTCACGAGTGCGCTCTCCACTATTCGCCAATTTAAACTCAAAGTGTCAAACTCTGCGTTAATTTCTTTAGTTTTCCATCAAGATAAGGTTGATTCCTGATTCGTAGCATGTATGCATTTCATTGGTAGAGTTCAGCCACAGCACTTTCTAGCAAATAGCAAACGTATTGCAAGAAATTACGAAGAAAAGTTTCGCAAATGGGACTGGACAACATAGTGCTTAATTTATCATTAATAGGACGATTTATGTCCAGGGAGACATTTGTCAATAAGCTTTAAAACTGGAGAGAGAAAAGTTTTACAGAACAGTTCTTTGGTCAGATAGACGCTATATTCTGAGGATAGATTACTATAAACACTAATGGATTTTTGGAAATTCATTAAACCTCTAAAGCGTATTCTTTCGGACAAGCTTCACGTCCTGCGTCTCCACTATTTTTCGATTTAAAATCGATGATTCGAACCCTACGTCAAATTCAACTTTTCGTCAATAAATGGGGTTATACAATTCTACTTTCGTAGTAATTAGGTTATTTCCCTGTTAGAGATGACACAGATTCTTGTTAATAGCTCACATAAAAGAATTTCTGAATACTTTATTCCAAAATGGGACTGTTTTTAAGCGTCAACATAGTACTTAAATGACAGAAAATAGGACAATTTTTGGCCAGTGGCATTTATCACCAGCCCTTAACACTGGAGATATATTTTCTCCCTTCAGTTTAATTTCTCTCCATTTTATACTCGTATCCTTTGAGACTTGCCCAGCAGTGTTGAAAGCCCTGATTGGCGTGGGATCGTATGAGGCAATCTTCTACGCTCCAGCTATTTTGAACTGTTTGATATTAAATGTACGACTGCATCTGGAAAATCTTTGAGCCTTCAATCACTTTTCTGGAAAATGAAATTGTTTCAGGTGCATTATACCTCGCTTCTGATAAATTCAAAATTTAAACGTGGGGTTTGTTAATCCACAACATGAAAACTATTAAGAAAACAAATGACTTTTTTTACAACGCGTTTTTATTGGTGCATTAAAAATTACGATTTTTAAAATTATTTCATAATTGTATATATCGAGGAATTTTGAAATCGGATTTTATCTCAATTTCACTACTAAGTGGCGCTAATCATATGGAATAAATTTAATTACTTTTATCGATTAACTGATAAATAAGTTCTGAAAGTATTGAAATAGGGTAATATCGTCAACAAAACACGAGTATAAAAGATTCAAGAACTCTAGCTCGTAAGGAAGCGAATTAAAAGCAAAAAATCATCTTTATGAACGTGAAACAGTAAAGTTAAATAAAAGTGTACAAAAGAGAAAGCTGGGCATTAAGAATTTCCTTTCGCACGAATTGATAGCATGAGGTTAAATTTTTTAGAAGCTCGTATCCAAAACTACTACAATGGTGTTTAACCCAATCTGTCCATTCTTTGTTTTCAGACAATTTCAAACAAAGATTTAAGAAGTCTTTAGAATTGTTTCATAAGAACAAAAAAAAATATCGTGTGTCGCAAGAATATTGGGATAAAAACTATACCGCAGGATGTCAAAATGATAACTGTCATGGTTAGGAAAATAAACAGATTAACATGATGCAAGGTATGCTGCTATTTAAACTACCTTGGGAGTGAATATTTTGTTCTCCTGAAATTTATGATAAATCTTGTCTTACTTAACTTAGGACGTATAACAGAATCCTCTTAAAGTAGTATGTGCGATAAATGGTAAATACATTTGTTAGATAAAAGTAGGCAGAAATGGAATGAAGAGGGTGGTGGTGCCAGGGCACAGTATTTCCTCTCGGTTAATTTTTTCTATAAATGCAATTATTTCATCTCCATTGCGACTATAAAAAGTCCTGCCATAGGATACCGTCTAGCTCCGGTAGAGTATGCAATGCGCAGAGCGGAACTGTGGCAGTGTTGTGTAATGAAATTTTTGTCCTGTCGTGCAATGCGCGACAAAGCAGAAAGCAATGGATGAAATGAAGACTGGGTCGTGGAAGTGACTGGAATATCAATAATTGAGTGGTGGGAGAACTGTGGGTCTTAATGTGGACAAAGCGTATGGTGAGAGCACTGTGGGTCGTGGTAGTGTGGACAATGTGTGGAGGGAAAACGTGAATCATGGAAGTATGGGTAATGACTGTGGTGTGAAAACTCTGGGTTGTGGTAGTATGGGTAATGACTGTGGTGTGAAAACTCTGGGTTGTGGTAGTATGGGTAATGACTGTGATGTGAAAACTGTTGGTTTCGGAAGTATGGCTAATGACTGTGATGTGAAAACTGTGGGTTTCGGAAGTGTGGGTAATGACTGGTGTGAAAACTCTGGGTTGTGAAGTGTGGGTAATGGCTGTGGTGGGAAAACTGTGGGCTGCGGAACTCTGTGTTGCGGTAGTATGGTTAATGAGTGTGGTGTGAAAACTGTGGGTTGCGGAAGTATGGCTAATGACTCTGGTGTGAAAACTGTGGGTTTCGAAAGTGTGGGTAATGACTGGTGTGAAAACTGTGTTGTGAAGTGTGGGTAATGGCTGTTTTGGGAAAACTGTGGGCTGCGGAACTCTGTGTTGCGGTAGTATGGTTAATGAGTGTGGTGTGAAAACTGTGGGTTGCGGAAGTGTGGGTAATGACTAGTGTGAAAACTGTGAATTTCGGAAGTGTGGGTAATGACTAGTGTGAAAACTGTGGGTTGCGAAGTGTGGGTATTATGTGAAATGTGGGTCTCGAAAGTGTGGGTAATGTGTGGTGTGAACTGTGGGTCGTGGAAGTGTGGGTAATGCATGAAATGTGGGTTGTGGATAGTGTGTGGTGCGAGTAATGTGTCGTGTGAGTATACTGTGGGCCGCAGAAGTGTGGATAGTATGAGGTGTGAGAATTATGGATCGTGTTAGTGTACGTAAGGGGTGACATGTATGAACTGTGGGTCATGATAGTGGAATGATGGTTTGGGTAATGGATGAAATTCGGGTGGTAGTAGTGATGATAACGTGCGGATTGTTGAAGCTTTAGGTGGTGGAGTGGATTATATCCAGAATATGAGAGCTTTGGATCGTGCCGTGAGTAAGGTGTGGACCGTGAGAATTGCATAGTGGCAGTGTCTTGTGTGTGTAATGAAATTCACCAATGCTCGTTGACGCATTGAATACAAACGAAACATTCTTGCGTAGTATTACATAATCGGCAGTTTCTAAGATAAAGTATATTAGTTTTATTTTGTTACGGGACATTTTTTCTATTTTTTTTATGAGAAACTTTTTAGCTGCTCACAGATTTGCAAGTTTTAACAGTTTAAGGAAGATAACTGTTTAAAAAAGTAACAGTTAAGAAAACTGAATTTCTCCTGGGGTAATATTTCGTCTTTGAAAACTCGCAGAATTTCGAATTTTAACTTCTCACAATCACTACTCCGTCATGTTTTCGGCCAGACATATGTCTTTTCTTTCGGTAAAACTCATATTATGGAATTTTTAAAATATCTCCTTGAAAATACATGCCTAATGGTTTTGAAAATAATAAATGACCAAAAATAGTGTTTTAAATTCCCGAAAAAATACATTTTAATATACTATATTTTATAAAGTATTAGTTTTAGCATGGAACACGAATAAGTTACAATATAGTAGTTGAAAGAACCCTAGCGTTTGACATGTTTTAATATCATTGTAGTGTTCAGTACACAGGTTTAAGTACATAGACTACAAAAGTTCAATGACGTCTGAGTCATTGAGGTCATTTTATACTTTTCTTTCTTGGAATTTTGATCCAGAGTTTGATCTAATTGCAAATATCATAATTAAAGATTTGTCAGCTGTCTATATATTTAAGAAAGAATTTCTCTTATCACTGTACCCTCTTCTGTTGCAGAATAGCTAAAGAATAAAAATTTTCAGTACCTTATAACATGAAGACCAAATACGCCAGAAAAAAAGTTAAAAGTACGCATGGTGTTTCATACATTTATAAAAAAAAAACTTTCTGGAAAAATAGCTTTCAGGTCAAGACAAAAAGATCTTAGACAATAGGAATCCAGTAAATTGCAGTGTTAGCATTTCGACTGTAAAATAAAATCATGCGCCCCAAAATCAATATCCAAAAATTAGGATCTATAGAATAAGTTCCATAGATGAAAAGGGATCCGAGTGTAAAACTGTTCTCTCACTCCTTTAGTTAGTTTTAGTTTTAAAGCTTAGTGATAAATGTCTCCCTGGACTTAAAGCATCCCATTTATGATAGATTAAGTATTATGTTGTCCAGTCCCATTTTCGAACATTTTCTTCGGAATTTGTTGCAATACGTTTGCTATTTGCTAGAAATTGCTGTTGCTGAACTCTACCAATGAAATGCATACATGCTGTGAATCGGGAATCAATCTTATCTTGATGGAAAGCTAAAGAAATCGACGCAGAGTTTGATACATTGAGTTTAACTTGGATAATAGTGAGAGCGCATGCATGAAGCTTTTCTAAGAGAATATGTTTTAGGTTTAATTTCTTAATACGAAATCCAAAGAAAAATTGTTAGTGTTGGGAGAAATCTATCCTCAGAGTTCGCCATCTAACTTTCCAAAGAGTGACAGTTTTCAGCAGCAGATAGGATTCATCGATACGATGAGGCATAACAAATGTTAGAAATTTCAGTTCTTGGAATTGGCAGTTTTGGGCTTGCATAGAATGTCGCAGATACAAGGTGATGCAAATACGGACTTCAATCAAATTTTGGCAACAAAAATTGAAAATAAGCAAAAGTTTAATTTCAAATCGGGTGAAATCAAATAACAAAAAATACATGGAGATTATCGTAACGGATTAATTTGATGCGATATAAAAGACCGCCTTCTGTTTTGAGTTCTCAAATAAATAAAAATAATTGCAAATGATGATGATGATGAATGAATGATGAACATTAATAGTCTATTGCTACTATTCGAAGATTCGACACTTTGCTCTATGTTTAAAAAGATGCTAGGAAGACATATTTAATTAAGATTGAGGCATAGTTTTCGTTATCCGACTGACAAATTCTTAATTTCCAATATTGATTCTGATGAAGTCAATTAAAATATCATGAAATGGCTAGAAATATTCTTAATCTTTCGTCGCATATTACACTTTCCCACCCTGTGTGATATTGGGCAACATAAACTAATTTTTTTGCTAGGAAAGAAGCATATCTTTTCTTCAATTCACAATTGTTTTAACTCCAGAAACGACTCGAATTTGTCGATTTGATTTTAGTTATTCGCATTTATTCTTGCATATTATTGATATCCTTTTTCATAAAATAAATTTGATCGAAATTCCTCTCAATGATCTGAAGCATCTCACATTTACAGATCATTCCTTTTTCATAATCTTGCAACTTTATTTTTAACTTTAAAACGCCAAATTAGTCTAGTCTATTATGTCTCGTTCTTTCAGTTCTGCTAAATCTTTAGTAATAATTTCCCCGGTTCAAGAAGACGATGTCTCATTCCATAGAAGACGTGGTTTGACACAACTCCAAAAAACCGCCAGCGGTGGAAAGAATATGTATTTATTAGCCGTATCAATCCTTAAATAAGTCTAATTTTTAATACAATAATAACCTGAGTAGTTAACACCACTCGGACAATCAATTACTGCATTAAGCTAAAATCAATTTTATTCAGCGAGTATTTGTCACACGCAGCCACCTCCTATACTAAAATCGGAATGGCTACATGTTCTTGGTTCATAGTACAATTCTTGATTTGGTTTCAACGAATTGAACTAGGGAACTCAAAAGGAGCATAACCAGTATCAACCTCCTAGAAATGTAGATGCATAAAATTCAGAAGATAAGATGTGGCAGAATCATTCTAGGAAGAAATCAAATTGCATTTAAACAAACACCTTGGGAGGAAACGAATATCAATATGTATGAACCGAGTGAAACTGTTATTAGCCAAGTGTCCATCTCTCAAACAGCAGTGATGGCAATGAGAACTGGAAATCAAAAATTAAACTAATTTGTAAACTACAGTTTGTAACTGAATTAAAATCCTTTTCATAGAATCCGCCAAATTGGCTCATTTTTGGCCGTATATAAAATGTTTGTTTTTCAACTGCAAGGGAATATTTCAAGGGCTGCATAATAGATGTGATAAATTTGTTTTCGTATTTTAGTTTTCCTTGCTGCTCGTATTCAATCTTTTTTAACTATTCGAGCAATATTAGAATGAGTTAGGATAGTATCTTAAGATAGTCTGAATGAGTAAGATTTATGTCCTAATGTCATGCAGCAGATTTTGATTGTCGAAGATTCCAAAATTATGTGCTCCTTCTTGATGTAGTGGAAAGTGATTGCGGAGAGATGGTATGGAGTTTTCTTTGACTAATTGCTCATAAATGAGCAGAAAGAAGAACCAGTTTGCTGTGAATCATTATAAACTTTAGATAAATTTGAACCCTGAAGTTATCTTCCGATAATCGCAAAGAAAAACCCCGGCCTTACCTACGCATTCCGGTACTTCTAAAAGTCCGTCAGCCGCGAAAGAAACACGGCACTGTGGCGGAGACAAAGTAATCCCCATTACGAGCGGTCAATACACCGGTCAACGGAGATGGGCTTTAAGAGACACACAACCATTACCTTATCCCACAGGAAGGCTTACTTATACGGCAGGTTCTCATCCCCAAATCTGAGGTGACCACTTAAGCGAGAATTAGCTTCTGATAAAATTGAACACTCGGCATCATAAAATATTTATTCTTAAATGCTATAATCTTTTAAAAAGTGATCTGATAGATCAGAAAATAGCTACAACTCCACTGAACTATCTGAACCAGCGAATTTTATGAAAGAATAACCTTATTGGCTTTATTAGTAGTCTCTCATGAAACTGAATATCGTTGCAACAATCGTCCTGTGGGTACACGGTGAAACCAGTCCAACAAGGAGGATAATGGCTTTATTCACGAATATTCCGGGAAGCACAAGAAAAACAGCGCTTGTACAAATTAGTAGCACAGACAGCAAATAACTAATAACAGTAACAGCACTTTCAATAGATCTCGGCTCACCAGCTTATCAACTCGCATTGCAGAGGAAACTCCAAATGAAGATTCTCCCTCTAGCCTTCCGGTATTTACAGCTCTTCCAACAGGGCATGAACTCGCATGAAAATCTTTTGAAAAATCTTCATATGAGAGATTGGACCATAATTCTTTAAAATTCGAAAATCTTCATGTTGTCGCCAAATGGTCACCAAGTTTGTCGAAGAGGTCAAGGGGGTAGTGGCTAGTTCTTCCCGACATCCAATAAAACCTCTAAATTTATCTTCCCAACCATAAGATTAACAAGGAGGAAGCAACATTACATTTTATAACAATATGAACTGGATGCAGATATTGAGCATCCTTGTTGCCTGTAGATTTCTAACACGTTAACAGACTCATTAGTTTCAAGAGATTTCTGCCAGAATCGTATTGATCTGTCGTACTGTTAAGGAAATAAGAATAAAGAAAGTTGAACAAAATGATCAAAGAAAGGAATTCTGTTTGGTAATAAGAGTACATTCAATAGAGAAAGAGAACGAATGAATAAGCTGTAATGAATTTCTAGTCTTGAGTCTTCGAACTCAAATAATAATCAATGATTTATACAGGAATTTCAATATTTGTCGATTAAAAAATTTTCAAATATTTTATAAAATCCTGTCCTGGATTCACTTTGGGATTTCTGCTGGATATTTGACTACATACAGCGTTGGAAATATTTGACCTTCTCGGTTTCACCATTTTAAGGCTCTGCTTGATTTTACTTGCATTTAAATTTCTTATACTCCTTGCCGAAACTTCTTGAAGCTTGGTAATCCTCCGGAAGCTTCAGATTCCATCCCTATCTATTGTTACAGGATTGTAGATTCTATACTAGTTCCAGAAAATTAACTGAAATATTGCAAGTAAATGATTTTATATTCGTAATGAACATTTCGTACATCTGCACTTGTGCTCGTTCTAGTCGCATGCAACATCAAAAAATTATCAATTCTCCTGCAATAAATGCTACGGAGAGGAAGATCAATCCATCGTTGCTGCTGTTTTCTTGGGTAATATGAAGTTCTCCGCTTGTTCAGAGATTATTTTTCCACTTTGACTCGCCTTTGAATCATCAATGTTTCTAGATGTACAGAATGTTTCTCAGGAGTGGAAAGAAGCTTAAAGAGTTAAAGGACTTGGTAAGTTAAAATATAATAGTCTCAAAACAAATATTCCATTAGAAGTGAGGTTCCTTGCTATTTAAAGCAATTATATTCTTTTTGTAAGGTATTCATCACTTACACTACTTCTTGCCTTCCAGCACATTTAACTCGCTAATGCACATTGAACCATCAAAAACTTGTAGAGGTTGGTCAGTAGGAATCTTAATGTGACGAGTTAAATACTTTATTGTGTTTTAAAGCATTTGGATACAAAAAGCTTAAATTCCACATGTCGATACACTAGAAAAAGGTTTAACTTTCCAGCAGACGCTCGTATGTAGGAGATATTTGCACCGTGTTAATACTTCCTACTGTGAAGTCAAAAGATTTTTAAATCGTCAACTTTTATGTACTTGACAGGAAAAATGGGACCATCGTATTAATAACAAATTGTATTCTGTCGAGCCCTCCATTGGTCTGTGGCCTATTCTTCCTATCGAGAGGTAGATGTGAAATTGACTCTCCTTCGTATAGGACATGCACGTTTCACTCACAGGCTTCTCATCTTCGGAGAAAGAGCACCAGTATGTCACACATGTCGTTCAGATTTTACTGTTAATCATATTTTAATTGAATGCCCGTATTTTAATTCTCATCGATCATTTTAATTCATCTATAGCATTGCAAGACTTAATGGGTGAAAGACACGATCCAAATATTTTTAATTTTTTAAAAGCTATTTGCTTTTTTACGTGTATTTGCTAGCATCCTTTTTGCTCTCTTCATTCTTTTGGTTTACTTTCATCAGTCTTTGTCCATATATAAATTTTTAATTTTTCAAGTATTTTTTCACATTTTGCATTTTTATTCATATCATGAGATTCAATTTTAACAATATGCTTGGCGCAGTATGGCCAAAAATGGATCTTGAGCCAGAAAACTCCGCACAATCAACCGATCGTGTTAAATGCTTGTAATAGTTCTTTCATAAATTCAAGTGCGATTTTTATTTATATAATCTTTGTTTAGTATTAATCTAATAAATACAGATAACATAAATTGTAATTGTGCGTTTGTTTCTTCTAAAACACGATATAAATATGTAATACGATGCACCATCGCCTGTATACGAGCGCTCGCGGAAAAGTAGCCTTCGCTAATAACGTGTATGACACGTGTATCGAATTGAAGCATTTTTGCCAATTAAATCAGTAATTAAATCTACGTAATAATTAATTTTAAAAACAAAAATACTTGGTCATGCTTTAGTGTCTCAAGTGTCCTTTACCATCTTAAATAGATTGAAATAATAAAAAAATCCCGAATGGGTGGTGGCATCTAATTAGGAGGTTAAAGAAATTCGTAGGGCAAGGGGTTAACCTTCCAGTGGGCACCCCTGCGCAAATTTCACGACAAACGGGATTTTCCATGTCCTGTTCTCTCATTCGGAGTCCAAACTGTATGAAGGTCATTG
>BGPR01030407.1:0-18686 GCA_013235015.1 Araneus ventricosus
TGAGCACGCAAAAAGGTGTATTGTTATCGTTATTGTTTAAATCTTCTTATTCTTATTTATACTTTTTCTTTTATATTTATATTATTAAGTTTCATAAAACAGAATTAAGCATGTTGATCTTCAGAAGATTAAAGCAGAGGCGACCCAATATAGTTTGAAATGTGCATGTTTTTTTTTCAAAATATGACTTAATAATATAATGGTGAGAATTTTTAAAAGATTAAATATTGGTCTTATTGAAACTAAAATAATATATTCAGTGAATATACTTCGAAAAATAGTTGTTTTTTTAACAGGGTAATAGAAATTCTTTTCAAGAATTACTTTTTCTTTCCTTTTTTATCTGTAAAATCTTTCATTATATCCTAAATTGCAATGTTCAGAAAAAGATCGCGCTCAATTGATATAATTGCTAAACCGACTTGTAGCTTCTTGGTCATGGTGGTCGTTTTCGATAAGTCTCAGTGTAGAAAAAATTCTCTCTGTAGCTGCAATAGTTAGTGGCACAGGTAGGAAAATCCTCAGCGCCAGTAAAAAAATTGGAAAATTTTCAGCAGCATTGCTGAGATTCAAGAAAGTTAGGATCTCCAACAAGCTGGTCACTTTGGCTGGTATTAGAATTAACGTAACTAATATTTCTTGATGAAGTTGGAAACCATTTACATCATTATGAACACCGTCATTCAAGATCAAATGAAGGTGTTTTTCGCGCATGCCAGAAGTTTTATTCTGTTTCGCTTTCTTCGTGTAGATGAAAACCAGTTTTTTCGTTTATAGAGTTAAGTTGTTCGAAGCGTTCTGCAAACACTTGATTATGACATCTAGAATAAAAAATATAGGGGCTTTGCTTGAATCTTTTTTGGAATAGCTTCGACTTGTTATTTATAATCATACTTTTTTTAATTGGTCGAACTTCTGGTTCTTGAGAAAATTGTGCTTCTTACTGTTATCTTAATCTTAATCTTATCTATCTTAATACTGTTACAGAGGTCACGTGAATCAACTAGAGCCTGATCAAATCTCTTGTCTGATCTCATTTCTACCATATCTTGTATTGCTTTGTCAATCAATACAACTGCATTTGAAACATCTGTATTTTCATGCTGTAACATCGAGTTTATGAATTGAGTGCCAAATAACAAAGTTAGGAACAAACTTATAAATTTTTGCTTTTTTGCCAAGCTCCAGGCATGTTTCTTGGCTAACGTATCAGTTCCTTCAGCTAGCGACAACTCCAGCAGAGTGCCATATATTTCCCCAATTTAGTTTCTAATTAGAGAAACAGCATTAAGATGACTTTTCTAACACGTTTGATTTAAGGTCGTGGCCATTAGACTGGGCAAATGTTTCTTCAAGAATTTCCAACAATGAGTTGAGGATGCAGGGAGGTTGTATATTTGCTGTAAAATACCGAAGAATTCCGCGGCTTCCAGGCAGCATTGTGCAGCATCACTAAGAACTAAGTTTAGGGAATGTGTAGAACATATTCGAGGGTTAATATTCAGTATTTTGCTTTGGACAACTGAGATTTTTCCTTTCATATTGGCGCCATTATCACAGCTTTCGCTTAGCAAATCTTTCAGTAGACTTTTCATCTCTTCCAGTTGTACTAGAAGTTTCTCTGCTAAAGCATCACCGTTTGAATGTTGTATTGGAATGGATCCGAAGAGGTGCTCCTTTATACAAGGTCCTTCACCTGTAATGCATTGTACAAATCTTGTAACAAATGTCTTTGGCTTAATGTATATTCATGCAATTTAAAATTATTGAGTAATATGCTATTTTGAAATTTGCTAAAAAATCTGTTCCTTGATTTTTTTTATCTAAGTAGCCCTATGACTTCATTTTACATAGTTTTTTCTAGGTATCTTATCTAGGTGGCTTATTAAAAGTTTCGCTTCTCAAATGGTTGGTAATAACGACGTCAAATTTTCCATTTAATGTAAGTAGCTTTAAAAAGTCTCCACTGTTTCTTCCATGCAGTGAATCTTCCTTCCCTATCAATGCCAAATTTTAGTAAGCGAGAAACTAAATCACGTTCAATAAACATGGCAGCACTTCTCTCCAATGTTCAACGTCCGCCTTCATTATTCTCTGATTTTTCAAAATCTGCAGTCCTTCCTAATCTTATCCTTTTATTGAACTCCATCCAAAGGTGGTAAAACTCAAATAGTGTGGATATTTCTCATGTGCTGATGCACAGTCGCAGGAAAAAACGAACCACCGTCCTTATTCTGCCATCGTTCAAAGGGAATTAAAACAAAAGGTACCAATTTTCAGGAAATTAGGTTTACTAAAGGATTCCATATCTAAAAAATTCATAAGGGGTCGTCCACACATTTATAATTGCACCAACTTCAAAATTTCCAATGGCAAAATCCATTTTTTCTATAGATTTCCTAACTGCATCAAACGTTTTGCTCTAATACCAAATTTTATCATTCAAAGTTTATTTTTTCGAGAATATAAGCAAATAAAATTTTGAATCTTTACTTTAACATTAAAGTTTTGAAATTTTGTAGATAACTTGAAATAAATTATAGTTATTCACCCTAGAACTTTTTCAATGTAATAGTATGAAGGAGTATACACATTTTGCACCTATACTTTTCATTTTAAAGTAATTTTGAACAGAGAAAATATTTTATTAGATTTGATGTTTACAAATTTTTGAGTGGTAACACTCCCAAATTTTGACAGTAATCAATGCTATTTAATAAGCCCATGCAAAGTTTCAGCTTATTCAAAGACTTAATTTTTAAGTTATATTAAATTTTCTCTATAAAACGATGGGCTTAGGGGGACATCCATATATTTAAAACAGGTAACATGTTTCTTTCATTTAGTAATGTTATACATATGGATCGAAATCATATTTTTAGAGAAAATTTCATTTTTGCAGAATTTTATAATGCATCTAGTATTTATCGATCGTAAAAAAATACAGTGTAACTTTTAAGATGACGTTTAAAGAGGGATATAACTTAAAATTTTACCACCTGTATTTACATGCAAGCAGCTTCCCTATCTAAATATGGAGACGGCCTCTTTTATATCGAGAGCATAAAATGTCGAATATCTTCCGACTTTTAATGGTCGAATAACAAAAATTGATATATTAGGGTATTTTTTGATGAGGAATTTATTTGTGTCATCAGAAATAGGTGTTGCCATAAGAAGCTTTGAAGTTAGTGCAATTATAAATATGTAGACGACCCCTTATGAAAATTTTAGATACGGAATCGTTTAGTAGACGTTATTTCCTGAAATTTGTTGCCTTTTGTTTTAATTTCCGATAAACGATGGAAAATATGCTGGATGGTTCGGTTTTTTTCCGCGACTGTACATCAGCACATGAGAAATATTCGTACATGTGTTTCCAATTACAAAATTTCGATGCTGATGATAAGGACATTTGTACGAAACCAAAAATTAGATAGCAGAAGAAAAAAATTGTATTATCAGGAACTTTTATCCTTGATTCGAACAGTAACTTATATTGTCTTTCTCAACGTTTCCAGAAGTTGAAAATCAGCCTTCAACTTACGTTGACAGACCTTCTCTAGATTTAATGTTTTCTATTTTGATATATTTCTTCCAAACAGGAGCCTTTTTCTTTATGCTCTTATCCGTGCCTTTAACTTCCTATGAAACGTAAATAAATGTTTCTTTTTTTTCAAATATTACAGGAAATACACTGTACTTATTCATTTATAGGTTACTAGCCACCTTCGGCGACTGGTTCGTCCGTTTAAATTACTTTTTATTTTTGTATTGTATATTAATTATAGCATTACCCGTCGCAGTTTCAGCCGCGATAAATCAGGAAAGATGAAAAGAAAAACTGAAAATTTATTGTATTTTACAGATAGTAAAATATTAAAGATGTAAATTTTAAAATGCCAGCGATACAATTCTGTATAATGCATCGCAGCTAACGAAACTTACGAACTGAGTTTCAAATAACTTTCATTCAATTCATCTATCACTCATCAGTAGAATGATTAACGCCGAATATGCTCGCGAAAGCCGAACATGCTGGACTCCCTTGTGAACCAGTGGGTACAAAAAGTGAGGCGGCAAAAAATTCATAGACATCTAAAAGACCCAGAAGTATAGAAGGTAGAAAATAAAATTTAAAAATTAGTTACTTTCCCCACACAATATTGCCTTTTTGTAATTCCTAGTTTCAGGCTGTAATTTTTAGCTTCTAATATCAAATCTGATGAAGTTATCACTTAAGGAAATACAAGTTTGACCGCAGTGTTGTACTCTTAAATCTAACCAAAATTTTATTTAAAAAAATAAATTATAATGCAATATAGAAAAATTTGAAAGCGTTTCCATGCCTCATAATTTTGAAATGACATGAAAGCATGAGATTAAATGCTTGAAGAAAGGACGAAAATAATTTCAGTCTACCTCAAACACAATGAAAACAAATAAACCTAAAATCAAATATCTGTTGCCACGCTTTATAAAAATATTACTTTGAAGCAGGTGCAATAAAATGCAATGAATACTTAAGTGAAAATTCTGCTTTGGAGTTAATTTCCCAAGAAAACAATTTATACTATCACAACCGTAACAGTTTCAAAATCGCGTGAATAAAAGATTTGCTGAAATAATGAGATGTTTGAATTTTATTTGCAAGAATAGAAACATTGTTACAATTCATGTTTGAAAACATTTTGAAACATTAGTTCAAATTGAACAAAATGCCGCATGGAAATAAAATATCGGTATCATTGAAAAGATATTTTTTAATAATTAAAATGATGTAAAAATGGTCTTTTTGCGAAAATTTGATCCGAAGTTATTCCAGGAAAACTTTAAAATTTAAAGTTATTTTTAAATAATTTAAATTCTAATTAAAAATTTCGAAAAATCCTTTCTTAGTGAATACCTACTCCCCAAGAAGCAACCGCCTGTCAAATTTCAATTTTCCAGTCAAAGTGGTTTGGGATATTTCTTGATGAGTGACTCACTGAGTCATGGTATTTGTCTTTTATATATAAAAATAAAGTGCTGTTCAAAACACAAAAGTCTATGGAAAAGTATAGAGTAATTTAAAGCGAGTTTGCGGTTATGGGCGTAGGCGACTCGTAATATGACTCTTCAGAGTGTTCGAAGTAAGATACTTGTTCTGTTCTACGGGTTGAAAGGCATGGAATAATTTTCAGAACTATCATATCACGGAAATCATATCACGTAACTAATATCCCTAAAATCACAAGATTTTCTTCAATATTGCTACGATATTGTGCAGCATTCAGAATAACGAAAATAGGGGAGATGTTTTACAATATAGTGTACTAATTAGGATGCTTTCCAGCGAGACCACATTTTGTGAGTGGTGAGATTTTTTAGTGCTTCTCACATGTCTTGTATTATTCAGAATAAGGGAAGCGGACGCGAGTAAGAAATGGAAAATCTTTGCCGTTTCTCAAGCTCTTTCATGTCTATTAAACCATTTTTTTCACGCTCCCGTTTCGGCGTCACCAAGACTTTGGCACCACGGGCAGTTTCCCCGGGCCACGGGCTGCCTCTGGATGAAAGTGACAAATGTAGCAAAAACTAGATTTGAAAATGAAATGTCTATCTAGGAAAACCGGAGTAACTTATGTGTGTATGAAGATTTCTTTATTTTTTGCTGATATAAAAGCTTTAAAACCTGCGAACTTCTTTCTTTAATGAATGATGAATCCTAAGAGTAATGAATTAAATCGTATTATTTTTTTTACAAAGAACATCTTTCGTTGAGAGACCTTTGGCGATATCGCATTATTTTATTAATTTAGTTAGGAATAAGACCGACTCTGTTACCAGCAACTTCAACTCACCGCAATTGAAACTTAGGTGAAATATGTGCTTCGAAATAAGCAGCATGTCTTTCATCATCTGTTACCTTCACTCACAGAAGCTCATATTAACAATTATAAAAATGCTAATGCGTTTCAAATATATTCCTTGACGAATGAATGCTTCTTATTGTTGAAACGGTTGTTGAAAATGGCTTTATTTTCATTCTTCGATCATAAGATTTCAGTTTGGACTAATTAAGAATGTGTCTATTTTTGAACATCGTTTCTGAAGCGCGTAGCGGAACCTTCTTATATTTTGAGCCGATACTTTTACTAATTCTTACATTTGAAATGGTATTACTCCATTAGTTATGGCTTCAGGAAATTAAACTGCATTGGATATCAAATTAAACGTCTAGAATTTGAAATTTTTGAAAGGAAGAAAAATTTATCTCCATAAAAAAACATTAAAACACAACAAAAAAGTATTCACAATTTTGACACATTTTTTGGAAAGATTTATCTATGTTCTAGTTTCTTCGCGGATGTGATATTACATGACAGGTTTTAATGATGAAAAAGCAAGATTTGTCTCTCTTGTTTTTTTTCTCTAAAGAAAATTAAACATATATATACCTATATGCACTGTGGTATTTCGTCTTTTTAAACAGAAAATAACTTAAAAAGATTGGCAGCTAAAGGTTTTCCGTCACAATCCTGTAACACTGCAATAGCTTGAACAGTTGATGAGTATTGCATGTACCTGCATTTCCGCCGTCATACTACAGAGGGAGACAGAAATTTTCATTCTTGGTATGCTCCATCTGTGTGCTGTGAAAGATGCTCATTTTGATTATTATGATCAATTATGATATGTTTGCAAAAAATGTTTTTAAAGGACTATTTATAGTCTTTTACTCAAACTGCTTGTGACTCACATATACAGCGTCAACTGCTGACAAAACTTGTAACTAATTCTGAAACTTCTGTATCAGATTTTGACTGCTTTCAAAAGAAACATGCAATTAGTTTCATTCTTCTATAGATATCCGTTGCGATTTGTTTATGTTAAAATGGGGGAGCCCATCGTCGATCTCCGTATATTTATGTATCAAAATTAATAAAATATATAATGGGAAATATATTTGAAAAAGTTTTCATGAGCCAATGTGATTTAATAATTTCAAGGAAAACGTTTTACTTCTTTAATTATACACCCACATATTTAGACTATTGGGACACTGCAAAGACACCAATGCTATTTTTTATATTTTTTATTCAATTCATGAATTCAATTAACTCTTAATTTCTGTAATGAAGAAGATGTTAACTTGATGAGAAAAAATGTTATTTTAAAATTATATACTTTAGGTTTTAAAATTAAAAATGCAGCAAAGGAAATTATTTTTCCTAATCATGACAATATTCTTTGAAACAGGTTGACGAGATAAAAAGTCGATGTCTATAATAGAAGTATAATATATGTCAAAATATACAGAAGTCGTTATCGTAACGATAGAGATCAGTTTTGTTTCGATCAGTATCAGCGTGATATACTTATGATCGCAAAGAAATGGCACCTCGGTCAGGTCTAGGAAAAAGTGTGTTCATGTGTTAGAAGACAAATTCCTCTATTTCTTCAAACTTCCAATAGCTTAGCTATCAATGTTATTTAAGGATTTCAGAGAAACTTTGTTAAACCTAAATTTTTATATATGGGTGTAGGATTTTTAAAAACTGGTATAATTTTTTTAAATGGGAATTTTTTCGTTTTGTATCGTATTAAACAAACAACAGAGATTTTATTCATATTTACTGGAATGGGCATGGATTGGCCTCCATACTCAACAGATCTTACCCCCAGCGACTGCTTCGTGTGGGCGCATGGATGCATAATGTTTCCTGGAAAAATTGTGCAACACTGCCTGAGATTGAATATTTGAAGAGTGAAGCATGTTCCTGCATTTCCGCTATCACTCTACAGACGGTAATTGAAAATTCCATTCTGGGTATTCTCCATTTCTGTACTGAAAAAAGTGGACGTTTTGAATCGATTGTGATGTGATTGCTTGTAAAGTATTGTTTATAGTCTCTTTCCAAGACTGTGTAATATGAGTGTAGCATACAGCGCTACCTGCTGACAATATTTGTAACTAATTCAAACGTCTGTATCAGATTTTTACTGCTTTCAAAACAAAAAGATTCACTGTCCGTTGCCGAGTTATTTAATTTTAAAATGGGGAGACCTTCAAAGGTGATCCTGTATTTACATTATCAAAAATAAATAGAAATATACCGGGGAATATAAAAAACATGTGCAATGGTTAATGTGCAAACAGCAGCGACTTCGATAAAGGAAATTTGGTACGCGATTTTGTCAGCAAAATTATAGATATGCATCAAATTCTTGGCCCAATTAGTCGAAAGCAAAACTTCCAAAATGCATATTTGTTTTTTTCAATCGAATGCGACCAATGAAAGCAGATGATTATGCAGCATCGTGCAACTTAACAAATATAAATTGAATTATTTTTTTATTTTACTTCTCGTTTGTGGATGATAATGATTTATTCCTTATTCAGTGAGGTTATCATGCTTTTTTCTGACACGGGTATATTGTTATTTTTTCTCATTTCCGTTGAAATGAGACGCGTTTTAAATAAAGAGGAACAAAAACAGTCCTCAGGATAAAAACACCACTTTGTGGGATAAAGTTCTATTTTAAAGGTAAAGGACCAAGAAAATGAAGTCAATATATTTTTCGCAAAAATATTACAATTATGAATGATAACTATGTCAGGATTTGCTGGTATCCGGTTCGATACTGCAAATTCGAGGATGAGAAATCGTTATACAGGGTGAGACTAAATTGCTTTTACAAAATAAGAGGGGTGAATGCACCCATCCAGACCAGCAATAATTACCATGGAACATAGGGTCGCATTCCACTCCGAGAGGGAGAAGATAGTAAAATTATAATTTCGACATGAACTTACAACAGTGTTGGGAAAGCGAATGAACGATACCAAAAGTTGCACAATCTGATTTATTGATCAGAGAAAAACTCACAGCAAGTGCTGAAAGTGGCGTTCACGCGTGTTGTTGCACAGTTCACACCGGCGAAGGGATTACTGGCGCACCCTCTCGCAGATTCCTGGTGTTCTGTTGATTTTGTCTGCGGCAACAACGATTCTCGCTACGAGATCTTCAGGAGTCCACAGGCGTCTCGTACACTAAAGATTTCATGTGCCCCCAGAAGAAAAAGTCCAGTGGGTTGAGGTCCGGTGAGCGAGGAGGCAAAGTCACAGATCTGCCACGTCCGATCCATCGTGCGGGATATGTGGCATTCAAGAAGTGCCGGCCATCTTGATTAGGAGATATGCTACGTATGCAGGTACAAAACGACGTCAGAGGCGATGACTTGTTCATGCTCGACGCGTTTCGACTTTACTCTTTTCTGCCTCTCGGAGTGGAATGCGACCCTATGTTCCATGCTAATTATTGCTCGTCTCGATGGGTACCATCATCCTTCTTATTTTGTGAAAACAAGTTAGACTCACCCTGTATAAATAGCTGGAAATCAGTTTCCCTGTCGACAGAACATGTGGTGTTATGTTAAAAAATTTGTTTCCGTGGTAGTGGAATAAGACACGCCGTTATGGCACAGGGAATGCAGAACGCCGTGTTTTACGGTAATGTAGAAATCAAATTTCGATGAGCGGTAGATATTTCAAATACATTCGGGTAATGCTTTGTAAGTTAAATGTAAATCATCATTGATGCGTTTTAAAAAAATAAAAGAATTATTTGATGCCCTTGCAACATGTTTCAACTTATTAGCTCCTATTTCTCGCTTAAAGATATTTAGAAAAATTCTTTCCTTTCTTTGGATATGATTTTTCTATGATTTGTTTTATTGTAGGAAAGTTAAATACGGGGATGGATGGAAAAAAGGGTACAAGATAATAAAAAAATTATTTACTAACATTAGATAGAAAATATAAAAGAGAATAAGAGGCATACTTTCCGATCACTTTTCCAAATAATCATCGAATCTATTTAGGCATTTATCTGATCGCAGCACCAACTTGTTTAACCGGGCTGGGTAGAAATTAAGTTCCTGTTATTTAAGCCACTTCTCGATAGCTGTTTTTCCATCACTGTTTGAGAACATTGTTCCAGATACGTTTTTAATTCAACTTCGGAAAAAGGAAATAGTCACTGGGCCATCGTGAAGCCATCCGACGAAAACGCCCTGGCATGTTGAGTAATGGTGGCATACACTTGCGTGACATTACCCATAATGCTCACAAAATTGCAGAAGTTCAAGTGGGAAGTCTGGAGCCAACCCTCCTTCAGCCCAGATTCGGCACCCAATTCGGGTTCCAAATACTTTTCTGAACAAGGTTCTCTTCAAAAAGTGATGTGAAAACAGCTGTCGGGCACTGGCTCAATGGGCAGGGGCGTGATTTCTACAAAACCGGCTTAACAATCTGGTCTTGCGATCAGATAAATGCCTAAATAGATTTGGTGATTATATGGAAAAATGATCGGAAAGTATGCCTCTTATTCCCTTTTATATTTTCTTTCTATTGTTAATAAATAATTTTTTATTACCCCTTGTAACTTTTTTTGGATCCATCCTCGCATCTCTAAAGATATAAAAATGGAAATAGTGTTGATATTGGTTGGGACCCATCCAATATCTTCTATGAACATTTGAGTGTTTCACTACGTATTCATCTTTAACACATAATTTTAATTAACTACTTGTTAGACATTAGTATATGCTTAAGGCAAAACTTTAATTTTCAGTTTTTTCATTAATTTTAAATATTGATGCCATTTGAAAATGTTCCATGCTGTAGGCAGTTTCAAATATCTAGATTTCTCCCTTTAATCCTTGAAAATAAGAAGTCGAAATGAAAAAAATTAGGGTTTCTTTAATTTAAATCAAGAAAATATCAAATGAATAGAAATTTAGAATCAAGAAAATAACAGATGCATAGATAAAAAAGAGAAGTATTGCACCTTAGTGTAATATCTCACTGAAGAACAGCAAATTTCGAACAAGAAACCACTAAAAATGATTTTTCTTCATTTGATGCAAAAATAATCAAAAACGAAACGCTATCTTAGGAGAAATACATTTATTCGCGATTAATATGGCAAACAACGTTACGTATGTACGTACAATAAGAACATGTTAACACATAAAGACACAGTAATTAGCATATAGTTGCAAGAATAAATTCATTTTAACGTATGTCTCCTCTGAATCGTTAAATTCAGAACACACCAATAACAGAAGATGCTGTATATAGTATCTCACTAAAGTGATCGGACACTTTAGAAATTTTACAAAATAGTGTTGTATATATAAATAAGTCTTGATTTCTCACAATAGGAAGTCTAAGATTCTTATCTTAAATACACAAAGTATTTTTAATAAAAAAATTAAACTTATTATTTAGAAAATAAATAATTAAAACTTAACCAATAAGTTATCTCACAAGAGTCAAAAGACACTTCAGTAAAATCTATACTTATCAATCAATATAGAAATATTTTGATTAATTTTAGTACTTAGTTGCATATAATTTAGCCTCCACAACGGTTTTCAAAAATCAGGCCATTGAGTTAATTCTGCTTCCATCTGCGTTAAGGATGTTATTCCATTAAGATATAAACTAATTTATTATTAATTTCAAGAAGGAAAGACTTATCTTTCCTTTCTTCTCACTCACAAAACTTTCGTCTAGCAGAACGCCCACAAACACCAGCTGATCTAAGCATTCATCTTACAACTTTTGCTGAAATTAAAGTAGAAAAGTTTTCACTAAATTCCGTGGAAATTTTTACAGTTCTCAACTGGGGATTCTTCGCAATTTTTCTCTGATCACGTCGAGTTAGATTGGCCGGACGCCCATTTCTTGTCTTGTTTCCTACTCAATTTTCATTTTTATGTCGTTTTAGCACAGAGTAAACAAACGAATGGGATAAATTTAGTAATTTAGAAGCATTTTAAGCTGATTTACCTCCATTATGGTGAAAAATAATCAAATTTTGAACATCATTCGTTTTTCTCTTACGCTTATGAGTCATTTATAAATATGTGGAATATTTTTTGAGAAATATATTAACAAATATAAAAGTCAAACGATATTTAAAATGCCACCACAATGTAAAAATGAAAAAACGCGACTGACGATATTTTTTTGATGAACTAATCCAAAAATGTGTTGGTGTCCGATCACTTTTATGACGTGTTTTTGTTTACACTTTGAGATTTAGGAAAAAATGATTTCATATTGAAATAAAGATATATATCAGGATTTATTCAGAACCAAATTGAGATGATACGAAAAATTATTGAATATATTTTTTGGAATTTGGTTACTAGCTATAGTGGTTTTTTTTCACGAAATTCTAAATTGAACGATAACTTTTGTGAGCCACTATAGACATGTTTTCAGGATAGAAAACGAAGTTTGTGATCTGGCTATAGATATGCGAATGTCAAAATAAAAATTATGTAACTCAGATTAAAAATCGTTTTCCAAACAAAGTCGGTGCCAATAAATTAAACCTCTTTTACATCAGACGGCGACTTTCTGTTCCTTTTTCCTGTAATTCCTTTTTCCATTTTTCTGTTTCTTATCTTCGCCTGTTCCCTTTTTCTTCTGTAATTTCCTTTGAGCACGACAACTGTTTTAACAAATTTTTCAAAGACGTCCGTGAAAGTAAAGACCGAGATGCCGAGCCAGCATCCCACTAGACCACCGATGTAACTAAAGAGCTCTGCTTCCTGGAAGGAAAAAACATAATGAAAATCAAAATAGGGTTCAATATTCATAATTATTATTATTAATCTACCGTGAGGGAACCGACCAGATAAGGGTTATGGTTATACAAAAACCCCTTGGCTTAACCCTCTGACACCGAGCGAGGTGGTCCCGGGCTTTCTAAAAATTTCCCTCTAACACCGAAGAAGGCCGGTTTGAGGCGGTTGGCTTATTTTGAAGGGAGTTGAGGTTCTGAGATCGCTTAGGAGATAAGCGCGGTAGAAGGGTCCAATTATCCTTGCAAACCGCAGCCCATTTCCTTAAGGGAAGGTTATAGCAGAGGGTGGTGTAGTGTGGTAAATGACCACCCAGGTTGGGAGAGTTCAATTCATGTCGCTTCCTCTCCAAACATCCCGGTTTTAACCCTTTGGGTACATTTGACGAGTGAGACTTGTCATCTGCTTCCTTGGGCGAAATTACGGTGGACGAGTCTGACTCGTCATCTGAATTTAAGAAGAATTATTGGCGCAAGTGGTCCTGCCAAATTATAATATCCGTGGGCGTCCTCCAAGTAGCGATGCGCCACATCGTTTGCAAGCGAAAAATTGGGCACATTTTCCGGAGAATATTTCGGCAATAGAATTAAAGAAACACCCTTCAAAACGGTGTCGTATGTGTTATAAACATAAAATAAGTAAAGAAACCACTTGGCAATGCTAACAATGTCAGGTACCTTTGCATTTACCGACATGTTTTTAAAAATACCACACGGTACAAAATTATTAGACTTTAAGTTGGTTCTTGTTCTATATAAATACTTATATTTTGTTTCATTTATATATTTATTTATATTTTGTAACTAAAATGCTGTTTCAAAAATATATTTATATCACCAATATAAGTGTATTCCAAATGAAATGTATTACTTTTACATATTAATCCATATAGCGACAAATTAAATCCGTAGCATGGGCATAAAAATCTTCAAATAATTCAGTACTCAAAGGGTTAAAGGAACTTGCCTCGGGTTTTAAGAGTTAAAGAAGAATTATTAATAGGGGTGAAGATAATATAAATTAAAAACAACAACAACGGTAATTAACACACAAAGTACACTAAAAGAGTCTGCAATGAATGTCTTAATGGCTGAAGGATGTGAAAAAGTCTTCATTAAGTCTTTCAAGTGTGGCGGATTATTTCCTGAACAACTCTGAATGGTGAATATTTTACGCATTCTTGCTGAATAGCGCTTATTATAAAAATCATATAATAGCAAAAACATACAGGTTATTTTTTAGGAATTGAAACAAATTAAGAACACTAATTTGCAGTTTCCTAAAGCGTTAAATCAATCCTTACACTCACACGTGTATAATTATGCATCTTATTATCTTTCGTGCCGCAAAGAGTTAATCAGTGATGATGTCATGCCTTCGTTCATGTAGGATCTTCATAATTTTCATAAGTCGCTACAGATGTTCTTTATTTTGAATAATATTTTCGCACCACGTCGATAGGTTTTCAACACTGCTTATTGAAAGGAAAGGGTTTTGCCATTGGGCAGTCTGTTTCGTAGTGGTCTGGATCACCTTCATCACGGCAAACGCAACGATCTTGTGGACATAAACCGAACCTGCGGCGATAGATCACAAAGGGCCCATTTCTTGTGATGAACTGACTGACTTTTGAATTGAATGAAACTCTGTCATTGTTAACTTGAAGTTCAAAAAGGAAATCTCTACAGGCTATCATCGAACTGACGAGAGACAACTGACAAATAACCACAACAATGCATATTTAGAAGTACCACAGAACAAACGGCCAGCATCAGGTCATACTTTCAGATAAAGTAAACATTCTACCAGATGGATTCTTCGTTTGTGAAAAGAGAAGATCAAACAGCAAATCTCACATTATGCCAATCGTATTATTGGAATAACTTAAGGATACTGTTGAAGTGATTTCGTTGCATACAGGCGAGGGATGAACAGCCGCTCCCTGTAGAACGTAGTGTTCGAAAGAACAAAGAATTACTTACGAAGCAGAAATACGAACTGTGTCCATGGATGCAAAAGAAGTCCCACGGACTCAAAATTGGGAAACCATCTCTTCCAATTCCGAGTTTATCTAGTTACTGTCAGAGTCAGAAAAATCCTCAGAGACAATGAAAGATTTGGAAAATTTTCAGCAAAGCTGTTCACATTCAAGTAAACATATCTCTTCGTCTGGTTCTAGAGTCAACATAACTCTTGGTGAAGTTAGAAACCATCTACATCCTTATGATCACCGTCACCCAATGCCAAATGAAGGCCATTGCACTTGTCTTTGAGTTTATCCTGTTTCACTTTCTTGATAGCTGATAAATCCAAAATTCTCACTTACAGCGTTCAGTTGCTCGAAGCCTGTCTGAAAAGAGTTTGTTCTGTTGTCTAGAATATAAAAATATATTCTTTATTTGAATCTTCTTTTTGGGCTAAGAAGAACTTTATTATGCGTTCAGCCTCAAAGCGAGTGTTAAGTGTCAAGGAGGCCGATCATTCAGTTTTTCCCGGATTTTCAGCCAGAGAGCGGATTCTCTTTACGGTTAAAATCAAAAGGGGAGAATTATGTAAATAAAGATTAAAACACACGTTATGCAATGTGCAGAAACAATACCTCAGCAGTGTCCCGTGCTATTTTGATAACGTCACATTTATGACAGACATTTTTCAGCATGATTACAAAGAGATTCTTTCTAAACAGACGCTTGTTCAATAAAATGCATGCACATTTTATTGTCATAATTTGCATGTAACTATGAAATATTCATATCTAGAAAAACTAACTTCTAAATACCTCTCTATTATTTACGTAAAAACGACCATTAAAACGACCATTAAAAATGGATAAGAAAATTACGTATTGTAACATCAGACTAAAGTAATAGCCGTTGTAATATCAAAAATATGATTTATTTAGCTATTTACAAAATAATTCGTTGAATCGTCCTGAAAATTTGAAGAACTGGTTTTTCGAAGCTTGAACACTAAATCAATCACAATCATTACGTGCAGTCTGTGCCTCGAGAAAAATACGTCCAAAAAACACTGGTAAAACCATAATCAGTTCAGTATTACTAATATAATAGCCCAGATCCTCCGGTAACGTTCTGACGTCACCAACAACAAAACTCGAGCCATAGCACTGCGAGACGTTAAACAGCATTATTTCATTGTTGGAGAACCTAAATTTCAGTAATTTTAAATTTAAAAGAGTAATTGTAGTTCTAATTTAAAATTTAATAGGTCTAAATGAGTGAAATAAAGTCTTCTATCGATTGATATAAAATTTATCTCGCTATGATCAATAGTTCCCGAGAAATTTTAAATTATATCAATCCTATATTTCAAATTATTTTCCGTTTTTCAATAGAAAGTAGTAAATTACGTCAGTGGTATATCATGCGCGTGATATAGTTTGGATGCCAAATTGTATCTGAATGGAATCTTGGCGATGTTGTTTTCTTGCCAAGAATTAAATTAGCCGCCAGTGACGTTAATCTACCATTCTTTCTCAACAGCCGCCAGTTCCCGTTAATTCTAGCTTGCACGACGACTATCAACAAATCGCAGGGGCAAACTTTCGAGCATGTTGGAATTTACCTCGATGAGCCTGTCTTCACATGGACAGCTCTATATTGCACTTTCAAGGTCTAGGATTCCCAATCACGTTAAAACTTACACAAAGGCATCTGAAGTGCAAGGAAACTTATTAAACAACGAAAAATACTTCACACGGAATGTTGTTTACCAAGAGGTCTTCTGAATAAAGAAATATTTAAATAATATGTAAATAAAAAATATTTCCTGTCATAAAACATATGTTTATTTTATTTGTTTTCAGTCAATGTTAACATTTCTCTCGCATATATATCTATTTAAGCACGTCAAATTTGAAAATCTCTCGAATGAAGAGGCAATTTGCACCCATCAAACCATGACAACTGATTTTCTAATTTTAAATATAAGACTGAAAACAATTCGTTACAATATCAAATTTTGAGTTTAATGTATAGTCGTCTCTTTTTCATATGCAATATATATAAACACAATACTAAATTGTTTTCTTTTTAAGGGAAAATTGAATTTTAAATGTAATGATTTTTTTAATGTTGACGTCATAGAAATCTCTTACAGATAATTAGAAAGATTCTTTCCATAATTCAGTAAAGAAAGATTATAGCAAATCAGTATTGAGAAAGAAAGTAAAAGTATCAAGAAGGTGGCTTACCTTCCAAATTCAAAATTTTACATACCGCATAAAATGGTTCATGTGTCAATATTTTGACATCAGATGTCTCAAGAACAACAACCATGATTTGTATTGCTGTAGAAAGAAGAAAAAAATCTTATTTTTACACTCTGTGAAATACATATAAAAAGTATTTTTATTATTAATATTATAAATTTATTATAAATTTTAAACCAACTCTATGAACTTTCTTTTCATGGAAGTAAAATATTTGAGAGATATCTATTATAACGTCTGTTATTAATACACATGTAGAGAAATTTTGAATAAACAAAGACAGATAAAAAATAATCTTGTAATCTTCTACAATTATCTTAAGAATTTTTAAAAAAGCTATTGTTGCACTTTAAGACATTTAAGGCTTAAACAATTAATATCATATACTATTTAAGATTTTCCCACATTGCATGTTGCCATTTACCTTAACCTGCAAGTATGAGAGGGTTCAAACCTCAGAAACTCTTTGAAAAAAATGGGGGTTTGAAAAATCTTTTCCCTGCTTTTCAGTGAAGATGTAATTTTCACTTACTTTCGACGAATTATTGTGTCCTTTTACATAGTTGCATTAAAATTGAATGTCTAGAGGGAATTGTAAATCCCACAAACTACACAAGAAGGAGTGAATGTCTAATTAGCTTCGTGGTTTTCTGTATACAGATCGAAAGAAAATTATGGTGGTCATAAATAATAACAATCCCATTCAAAATTAATAAAAAAACCTACAATATAGCAACTTCAAAATTTCTTAAATGAGAGTTAGCTCAAAATTAACACTAGATAGGTACCGCTTGCAGTTATGGCGCACTAAATCTGCTGCAAAGGGATATCAGCGCAGTGTCAAAATGGACACCGTGCAGAATAAGTCACATTGGTTCACAGAAGCAAACAAATTATAACAATTGAAAGACGTTTTTCGGTTGGTGTATCAATTGTCAGTTTTACCGAGTAAGAGATCAAGCGTGATATGAAGTAGTGGTAAGGAGTGAAAATCTCCCTCGCTCGTTCAACAACTTCGACAAGGACGATGGCCGTCAGCACATTTCCCTGTAGGAGATTGACAAATTTCTGCTCCCTTAAATTGCTTTATAAGCACAAATGTTGGGTCTTACTTGCCCGGGGCTGTTGGTTTCGATACTCCATCAGGAAAAACATTTGAAATGTTACAATTCATTTCCTTTCGTAGAACCAGAGACGTACCTGACGTGCCTTCTGCTGCACATAATTGAGCCATTTTGTTGACATTGCGAACAGAATCATAACAACAGTAATTTCACCATGGCTAGCGCGTTACTATCTGAAAAAAAGCTTTTGAGCTACTCTCATTTAAAAAAAGCACAATTTATATGTATGGGGACGATATTTGCAGAAGCAGTGTCCAATAATGTAAATAATCCGGTATTATTAGAACGTCATAGTACCTGAAGAAGAAACTTTGTGTTCATTTTTCCGTTCGTTAAACTAGCCGTTGCTGCGTAAAATTAGAATTTAAAATCTGATAATTACATGAGTTTTCTTTTAAAACTGATGAAAATATATCTTGAAACAATATTACTTTTTTTGCTTTTATGTAATTAAAACTTTTTCCTCAGCTAATGTTTTATTTCTAAATTAGTGCTGTTACCATTGATTATTAAATTGGAAAAAGAATCACCAGTTAGTTAATACACAAAAGAATAATTTTTAATATCAGTGCCTTGAAAAATGAGAGTGAAGAAGTAGAAGAAGAATTAATAGAAATTTAATGAACTTAACAAAATCCTTATTATCTTTAAAATTTTTTGAAAATATTTTCAATATTACGTAATAT
>BGPR01030408.1:0-18686 GCA_013235015.1 Araneus ventricosus
TTTCTTCTCTCCTCTTATTTAGAATGTAGCATAACTTCCCTTGTACCAGGGTCGGACCTTTAGATTTTAGATAATGTTGTTTTTCAGTCGCAACATTTTACTGTTGTTTTTTGCTCTCCTATATCCACCATCATCCACCCAAATTCCTTTTATCGTCTGAAATGTTTTTTAAATAAAATGAGAATATCAATTGAACCTGACAATTTTTAAAAACTGCTGATAGCTAATTTTCTCCATAAGTTATTAATATTTGGGTAAAACCAAAGTGTACGATACATGCCTCGCCAAGCTGGCGCCAAATCATGGAAAACTCGTCCAACGTTTGCCATGTTACCATTCGCCATTGGGTTACCACATTAAACGATTTTTTGACAAAAAAAAATTCAAGTTTGGCGCCGTACCTTACACTTTGGTTGGGCCAATATTTGTTACATAGGTACTTCAATTTTGTTCATAAATCTTGCAGTAGAAGAAAGGTTTTAACAAATGCTTTGGGATAGTTATTAGATAGTAAATTTTTCATTAATAAAAAGCGTTAAAACAAACCAGATCGATTGTTGTTCCTGCATAAATTATGTATGGTCTGCTTTTAAACTTTTCTTTTAGTCTTCTTCGAGAATTCTGTTTAAGTGTACTGCAAGCGTTCTTCTTATGTGTTCTTGTTCTTCACCAATAAAAAAATTGTTACAAATTGTGAATTTTATACACAATTTAATTTCTGAAAAATTATTAAATTGAGAGTAACGAATTGAACAGAAATGGAACTTGTGACACTGAAAAGCCAATTTTTAAAAATTTTAATATTGTGTAAAAATAGTTCTTGTGAGATATTTTCGAAAAATATCACAGAAAATGCCCAAAAAATTAAAAATATCAGAACATAAAGATAAATTAGTTCAAAGTCTAACCTCTGCCTATCAATGGAGTATGATTAAATTTGCTTTATTTCAAAATTGTCTACATGTAATTATTTAATGTTGAATTTTTTAAAGTAAATAAAAATTGAAGGAAACATTTCACAGATATAAAATTGGTATCATTGAAAAGGTAAAATTTTGAACTTTAATATGGTATAAAAATATTTTTGTGGGGTAATTTACTCCGAAGTAACTGTGGAAAAACGGTATCAGTTAATTTCTAATTAACTGGCTGTTTAATTAACTTTAGCACTTTAAAAAGTTGATAGGTATCTTCTTCTTGTCTTAAATAAGTGTACAAAATTTGGTTGAAATCAATTGAGTGATTTTGGAGGAGATGTGGTACATACATACCTACCCACAGTGACTTTTATTTATATTAAGAAATAAAGCTTTAGAAATTAAAAAAATAAACCCACCAAAATTGGCATTTGCAAAGCATTCTCAAACTATAACAATTTAAATAAAAAAAAACTTTAAAAGCTAATTAACATCTTTCAATAAGATGCTGGAAATTTAGAGATCTTCACTGACGCAGCATTGTATCTGAAGAGCAACTCCTGAATGGAAGTTCAAGGTATTCTAAATTAAACAAAATAAATTCGTCAATTTAAAAGATCAGTTTTAAGGAGACGGTTACTAATTAAATTCTGAAGTAAGCATTTCTTCCTTCAATATTTGTGAGCATCATCAACCTTCATTTTTAAATTGAAAATGTTCCCATTATTAATTATCATATTACAAGGTATTGAAAACATTTATTTATTTTTTGTTTAAGCAGATGAGTGAAACAAGAAAACATGAAATGAAGCTATTCTGAATGTAAACAAATTGATGTGCTAAAATGAGTATAAATGTAAACAAAGGGATTCTCATTTTTTTACTTAGAAAATTTAAATATGAAGAGCTTATATTATTGGTGATAATCTATCTTTGTGTTACGTACATATGTGTATCTGTTATATGAAGATTGGTTTTTATTTAATGATCACAGACTTCTGTGAACTTCAGAACAAGAAGCTCTGCTAACAGTCTTATCTTGGGTACTGTGCAAATCACACCTCAACCATTTCATACAATCAAAAGAACAACATTGCTGTAGTCTTGGATGAAAACAGCAATTTAAAATAACCTATCTTACACAAAGCTGTTTGAGGTTGGAAGCTTAAAACAATAGCTAACCAAATAATACTTCATTATTTGGCTTTAAAAGGGAAAACAAAACAGTTAATACTACCAAGGAAATAGAAAAGCAGAACTCATAGCAACGAAAACAAACAGATTTATGATTAAAGAAGTTTCTCTATTTCAAGTCACAAAAATAATCCAGAAAATATTTAAGAGTATATAACATTTATTCTACATAATTGTTTTATTCATGTTGTTTGTTATGTAAATACACTTCAAACTGTTTGAAATTTGATAAATATTTAAAATTTATTGATTACTTCTCTAGGACAGCTAAATATTTCATATTACAGGATATTAATGACACAAATTACTTATTACAATTGTCATAAAAATCATATAACATATCAGAAAAAATATGAATTTTGTTCAACTACACAACGCCACTGGAGAGGTATATTATTAAAGGATTATTGCTGATATTTAGTAAAATCCAACAATACAGAGGTGAAGAGTTTTATGGTTTAAGAATTTCAGTAAAATAATATATAGATACTTTGACAAATCATGGCAGACATGTCCCTGTTTTAATTCAAAATTTTTACGGTGTATTAAAAATCTCTTAAGAGAAAGAATAATTAAATAAAATATTTTATTTAAAAGAAATAATATAGTTACTGAATTTTGAAAATAAGTAGGGTCAAAATGTAAGGGTTACCTAAAATAAAAAATTTAAAGTTAACTTGTTTAAATAAAAGATATAAGCAACTTACAACATAAGAAAATGAATAACTGGAAGTTAACACTGAAAATTTATAAACAGTAAAAATATCTGTAAGGAAATTTTTTTATTTTTCTACAAGACAGAATTTATTTTTAATGATATATCATAAATCAAAGCTGGAGCAAAGCTCACCAATTGCTGAGGCTTTGTCAGATTTATAATATAAGCAGATGCGTTTTATTCATGGTCGATTCTGTTGTGCCAGATGCTGTCATTATACTTAAAGTTGTGCTCTGAAAAAATAAAACAAGCCAATACTTTAATACAGTAAACTCTCGATTATCCGGCCTTCAAGTATCCGGAAAGCTCAACTAACCGGAAAAATTAGAAAATGAGTTTTTCTAAAAAATTTACGTCTGCGCGACAAAATTCAGCACGCGCGTGCGCGCGCGCCGTTCCATTCACGCGGACAATTTATTTCTGGAATGCAACGTTTGTTCCCTCACGGAGGGGCGTAGAAGGGAAAAAAACAACAATATACAGTACTGTGATTTACACAGACTTGTTTTATGGTGTGGGTTCAAAAGCAAAAGTGAGAACAAAAAATATATATATAATAATAATAAAAGGTCCTCATCTTTCGCCGAAAAACAAGACCTAAAAACGAAATCGACAACAAAAAAAAAGGAAAGGGACGGAATCGGTAAAAAAAAGCTGATGGAGTTACTAAAGATTAGTAAGTCTCTTTCTTTTCCTTTATTTATTTACTCTCCAAATACCGGCAGATGTTGATTCCGATTACGTAATATCAAGTGCAGGAGAATTGGAACTGCGCGCATTGCGCAATAACCCTTGCGATCTTCTAAAATACAATTAGTTTTGATATTCAATCTGGGATTTGTTTATGATCACTTAAAAGAGTTTTATTATGCTTGCTGAGTAGAATATTTTTTTTCAATTCATTACTCTCTCATTTTATTACTCAATAATTTGCAAACTTTCCACGGTAGCCTTGCCGTGACTTGAGAAAATGATTTTTGCAGTTCTGCTGTACACGATTGAGAGATAATAACTAATTTTCTAAGACTCGGAATTCTGATCGCACCCAGGCGATTACCTGGGATCCCCTACTGCTAAGACCGGCCCTGAACAAGAGCGCAGTTTCAAGGTAATCTGTCACAAATAATAATTTTCTAGTAATTTTCTCAACTCTCAACTAACTTAATGATCTCTTTTTAAAAAAAGGAAGTGAAATATTTACTGAGCAACGACAGTGATAAACATATTTATGCATGAATTGTGAAAATCTTGTCAAATTTTAGGACACAAATTTATTGGATCAGAATTTTATGTAGAAATATGTGATTGCAAGACGCTGCTGTCCAACGGAGAAGATGCCCGTCCAAAACGCGTACTCATTTGAACATTTATCATCTCGTATGGCGACGATGGTTTCCAATATTACCGATTTGAGATTAATCTAAGCAATAACAATCTCGACTGCTATGCTCGTTCAGCGAACGGAATTTCCACTTCTGTTAATTTCCATATCTTTAAAACTTTCAATAAATTTATGTTTTTAAAAATAAATCTAAAAAGGCTTGACCATAATGATATCGATTGTATAGAAATGGAAATATTAAAACAACTTTCTGCTGACACTTTTTTTCAGGGAAATTCTATCAATCGATAAGCATAACAAGGAGGAGAGGGGCAACGAACCGAATTCAGACTATGCATTTTCAAATGCAATATCCACCGCCCACCCCCGCAATATTTACTTCGCGCTGATTGGTGTCCTCATCTACCCCATTCTCCACTCCATCCATCCTTCGGTTGACGGGATCCCGGGAATTATCGATGAGTTTTCCGCAGCCGCCAACAAATGTCGATACTCATACAGGTGTCATGAAACCAGAGGAGACAGGAGAATGGAAGCACTCGCTTCTCTTACGTAACTGGTTTCTCTCCATTTAATGTCGAATGAAGATCATATGTTTCATATGAATCCGAATACGCCAAAAATTTTGGTTATAATAAACCGAGCTTAAAATAAAATGGATTACTCTAATATAAAATGATAACATTTTTATACTTATTTTGTAGAAAATAAATTTTATGTGTAGATCCGTGAAAAATATACTTGAAAAGCCGTCTAGAGCTCCCAAGAATTTTTCTTTGCTGATATATTGCTAAGCGATTAGTATTGCTTGTAGTTAATTTAAATCTCTCATTCATTTTTTAGTAATAATATATTGCTAACAATAAAGATTAAAATCATTTCTGAAATGTTTCCAGACGCTTTAAATCTTACCGAAATGATTTCTTACAGAAAACATTCTGGTATTCAAAGCAAGATACTCGCAGTTACCCATTCATCTTCAAAATATTTTAATGAAAATTCAGTCATATTGTTAGAAATTCCAAGTACACTTTACTAAAATCGAACAATAACCATATCTCTTAATCGGTCAATATAGTGATCGATTTTTTTCTTTCGATATCTCGATTGATAGACAATACCTATTTCTGCAGAGAGGAAGCAAAATAAGGATGGGATGTCTTATTTCGCTTTATAGGTTTTATGCCACGAAACTCTTTGCATGCTTGAAAGTCGCATGCAAGGGGGAGATTCGTCCTTTGCTGCAAGTTCAAGAATGTGGGTCGCTCTGCAAAAGTTAACAGAGCATCAAGTCTCTCTCAGTTCCAGCAGTATTCGAGGCGATGTAGAGTCGGAAAAGAGGCGCCACTGCCTGACCTCACACATCGGTTGATATAGTGTCGTTTGGCATGGAGCTTCACTGAAACTGTCACGGCCTTCAAATACTTTCGCCAGATGAATGATTCTTTAGCATTTTACAGCGCCACAAAATTCTGTTAAATGCATGGCAAGAGACCGAGTACCATCTGCAATCTGCAGAGGAACTCACTGTGCTCAGAGGGAAATTAAGTAACCTGCGAAGAGATTCTTCCTCTGACTCCAAATGAAATTCATAATTAATTAGGCAAAATTCTCTTTGTGTAGACCATTACTTTTCGGTACCTTTAGCCATGACCAATGGCGGATCCAGGGAGTGGAGCTTTGTAGGTTCCAGCACTCCTATTTTGACCTGAAATCATAGACTGTCCAGAATGCTATGTGTTGAAATTTTTAAACTTTTCTTATCTAAACTTTTTAGAAAGGTAATTGTAACATGTCAGACACAAATGCGTACTCACAGTGTAAGGGGCTAAGCTCCATCCCTTCCGAAAATGGCGTAGAAATTGACGTCCTTTTTTCGTGGTTCTTTCCGCTGGGTGGATAGCGATAATTCAAGAGGTAACAGGTTTGTTGTAGGGCTTTTAGGGACACTCATTGATTTCTCCTGTATGCAAGTACTGCATACTGATGAGTATCTTTTCGGCGATTGTATTACATAGTCGATTGCTGAGGCAGTTTTCATTGGGGAAAGGAATTTTCCTGTTAAGAAAATAACTTGTTATTTTATAAATTTCAATCCTCGTATATTTATATTGGATTGTATAAAAGTTGGAAATATGTTAAATACCCACGCGAAGATCGAAGATTAAAAGATATCAATTTGTGAAAAACACTCATCATCTATTTCCTCTTAGAGAGCAACCGAAATTCAGTTTACTAAAATGCCGCTATCTTTCTGAATTGTAACAGTATTCAACAGAAAATTTTACATAAACTGCTCTATATATCTAATTTAAAAATAATGAAAGAAAATTATACTATGTTTTGCACACATGCAGTTAAAAATTATTTACAACAAATACTCATACTTCCTTGAATATTCAAAGTATTTAATTTTAGAATAATACTCCACTAATGTATTCATACGCATTCTGTAAGTTTTGCACAATATGAACGAAAACTCTTAATATTATAAACAAAAAACACGCGAAAAATTGGGGTGTCTCTTAAAAAAATATTTTTCCCCACCGAATATTCTTGCTATTTTTACGAAAATTTGTGTAATATTTGTACAGAACCGTAGATGAAACTTGTAAATTATTATCAGCTTTCTGTTCAACGGTGTGAGCCCAAATCATTTTCCACAATTGATTTTAAACCATTGTACTCGTATATTTTTGTATTTTGCAAATTATGCTTATATTTGGACATGATTTTATCTGACAATGTTAACAGTGAAAGGAAGGTTACTAGAACATGTGGGTAAGCAAAAGACTAGAGAAAATATTACGATTGATCTGTATACCTATAGTTGATAGTTTTATCTCCCTTCTTGAGTTAAAATTTAACTCAGACGTTTATGGGATTTTACTTATGCAAGTATCGAATTTCAATAACTTTAAGAAGTTTCATAAATTTTAATTAAATTAAATATAAAAATTTCCAATTTGCAAGACACTTTTAAAATTGTCTACTACAAGAGCCAGATATTTAAAAAAGATTACTATTGGAAAAATTATAATATAACTATTCGTTTCAAATGATTTATATTTTTATAAAATAATTTTCATTCTCATTTTTGAGAACAGAAAAATTGCATCTACATTTTACAGTAGAATGAAAATGGTAATTAAATATTTATTGATAATTTCAAAATTGGATAGCATTTGAAAAGCAAGATTTAAGTACAGTTCCTATTTCATCGAGATAATTCAAGTATTTAGAATCAGCTTTTTAAAACATTCTAAAAATTATTTTATGTTATAATATTTTAAAAATCACTCTAATAGTTGTTCATTTATTTTAACTGCTTCACGAGGTAGTCAATATTCAACTTTTATGCACTTCAGTGTCACGCGATTTTTGCAAGCCGTCTTAATCTATATGAATCGATATTCCAAAGGATGTGGCGCAAGATATTTTTTTTGCAACCAGAATAGTAATAAAGTCGTCAGGAATCCAATCATTTCATAAAATGAGTTGACTAAAAATTTTTATACCTCCATTGTGTTCTTGTTTTCCAATAACTCGAAAAATATTTACAAACGAAAATAGGGTCGCGACATTTTTTCACTTTCTTAACAAAATTCAGGAGTATTAAAAGTCAAAGAAGTCCAAATTCAATAGAAATTTACTGACAATTAAGGTTTGCGTTGAATAAATATATTTTTCAAAAACATATTCCTCAAAAAATTGAGGAAGCAATCGCACTCTCAATCCGATTGTGGCAGCTATCCGACAGAATTTCTCGCCAAGCGTCTTTGTTGGCGACACCTGGCACGCATGCTCACGCCGTCGCAGGGCATCCACAAGTGGCATCCTCCGAGCTACCACTTTTCGAAATCAGCAGGAGGGACAAAATCACATCTTTCTCAAATCTCCGACGGAAACCCTATGGCGAAGCCTAGGAAAAGGAGCAGCGGATCGGGAGCTGGGAAAAATTCCCACTTCGGGTAAGATAGATTTCTTTTGATTTGAAAAAGGTGGCTCAGCGAAAAAGGGCTGGCTCATGGAGGCTTCGGTGAAGAGCCGAAGGAGAAGAGACGCCAACTCTGCGCTTAAAACCGGGAAATTCATTGAAGATTTTGCTTTGAGGGTGTATACTCTTTTTTTTTACTTTACATTAAAAGAAACAGACGCCAATATTCGGAGTGAGATCAATCAAATATACAATACAATGATTTTATAAAATAAGTTTCGAAATTTGGATAGGGAGCTTATACGGAGGAAGGAGAGAAAATGAAAATTATCTTGAGACTGTTTGTGCTTTCCAGACGTTGAGAAAGCTTTCTTCTTAAATTTATTAAATGATTGCTCTTAAATTAAGTGATTTTAATTAATTTATTTTTAAAAAATTGTCTACCTCTATTTCTCAGTTTTAAAAAAATTTCACTCGGAGAAAAAACTTACATTAAATTATTATAGACAGAACGCAGCCCCATGTCCCTGCAACCGTCATATTTGCCGCACCGATTATTGCAGACAGTGGAAGTTGGTAAATTTGAGCGTTTGCATAAGAATTTTTTTTGCAATTCGCAATATTTCTCCTTCCCCTGAATTCCATAATGATGTATTTCTAAAATAAAATCTCCAAATTTATTTAACTAAACTTTTTTTTAGAAGTAAATTTTTTTTTAATATTTCTGATTTGTTTTTAGTTGTATAAATACTCTCCATGCCTGTTTTATTTTACGCGGCAATGCGTTCATTCAAAGAAGAAATAAATTTTTCTCAGTTTTTAAAATGCTTTCTAGACATTACATTTGAATTCTATTACTTATTTTGAAGTTTCATTGTTACAGTTGTTGTATTCAAAGTTCTGCATACCACTTATTTATTATAATTACGTACTTACTTGTTTAGCAAGTAATTTATTTTTTTAATCTTAATTATTATCACCTTATTTATTCTAATCGCTTACCTTTATTTCTTCATTGCGCATTATTTGTTAAAAGTGTTAAACATTGAAAATGAATTCTTCTGCCATCTTCAGCTTAGAAACGGTTTTCCCTTGCTGAACTCATTTTTGGAACTAAATTTGAGTTCGGGTTTTCGGATATATTGAGTTTTTATGGCATCCTGTCAGCTTCTAAGTAGCCAACTCTCGCTGTTTTCAAAATAAATAGCACTTATGTTACAGTATCATGAGTTGATGAAATCGCAAATGACAGTCTTTTTAAATATTTGCCTATAATACAGTAGATTCCCGCTTGTCCGGACATCAGGTTAATTCGGACGGGATTTGAAAAAAATTGTTTTGTAGGTTAAAAACGCAGTTTGTAGGTTAAATCTTTAGGTCTTCAGTAATATTAGAGCTGAAGTTAAGTATAGGAAAAGTTATACTTATTAATGAAAAAAGCATCGATTTTGAAAGTTTTACGCATCCAAAATTTGTATACGTGCATTTTAAGGGAAATTCCGTTTAATCCGGACTTTCAATGATCCGCATAAGGCCCGGTCCCATCTAGCGCGGATAAGCGAGACTGTATTCTACTAACTAACGCGCACATAGTCAAGTGTTCAATTTTGTAACCACTGAATTGACAGTGACAACTGAAATTGTTTTTATCCCCATTTGTCGGATTTCCCGAAAGATCGTAGCTATGATCTTACTGAACTTACTCTTTCCCTGTTCCTGGACTTGAGCTGTCTATGCAGTTTAATTGCTGTTCGAATTGCGTTGGGATAGGCTGAAGTTATTTGTTGTAATCTGTATTTTGTTTGAATCCTCTACTTTTTATTTATCTGGTATTTTCGAACGATAATCACAAGAATTACCTCTCTATTTCGTTCTATTGGGCATTACTGACGCAGAAAGAACTTTGTTGTTGAATTTATCTTAATAAAATTGTCGAGAAATTAGTTGCTCTAGTGGCAAGTGATATTTAGCTATATTATAAAGTGGCTAGGTTGTATGTTTTAATGCGATGACAGGATATAAAATTCTGATTGTTGCTTCAGATATCTTTGATTATTTTCTGATGTGCCTTTGAATCATTTGGGAGATAAAACAATTATTATAGCTTGTCCTTAATCATATGTTGAATTATAAGGCAACACACATAGTTGGTTTTCAAACTTGTCTTAACTGCTATTAATTTGAACTTAAATGAACTCTTCGTGCAGATATTCAAATGAATTTGCTTCCTTGATATTTATCTATATAATCTCTTTGGATATTATGAAACAGATTTAAACTAATGCACGGTGGTTAAATATTTTCTTTGCGATGTGAGTAAAGTACTATATTAATTAAAATACTATCAGTGGACAGATAAATGCATACGAAAATTCCTTTCCGGGTCTACTGAATAGCCTACTTTCCCATAACTTGAAAGAAATTAAATAATGATTCAATGCCTTGAAGTTAGAAGAACAGCTTACATTAAATTAAAATTCTGAATAAAGTAGAAAGCAGTTCTGACCAAAGTCACATAGCTAGGGATCATAATAATTATTTTAAAATCAGATTTCGGTCAATTTTCATAACATAGATTTCGTTTCAAAATGAAAATTTTAAAGATCGTTTAAAATTCTTGACATCAAGGAATTGACATGAATTTTATATTTAGATTAAAATAAGATGATAATTTTTTGATTTAAAGAAATTTAAATTATATCTAAAATTTTCTTGAAAAGAAATCTCCATTCTGAGAATTGTGTTTGTATATGTGCATTACAAACATTTCTTGATAAAAATAAGAATTACGACTATTAGCGTACTGATTTTGGCCAGAATTGCTTACTATTTTGTTGAAAAATTCAATTCAAAGTCACCGGTTTTCCGTAATGTCATCAAAAGGAAGTATTAATTAACATGTTACCATGTACATTACATGTTAAAATGCTATTTGTTTGCTGGTTGTTCATTTAGCTCTAAGAGGAAAATATTGGTATCAAAATGTGCCCGCAGCCGCATTTAATGTTAGTTTAGATGATTGGATCCGTGTAATTGCAATTTACTAAGATTTTGACAGTTTCTTAAAATATTTCGATGAAACAGAGCTGTTTAAAACTTCGCTATTGAATTAGTATTAAAAAAATATTTTTTTTTTGCATCTGATTTTTAAAAAAATATTTTAGTTTAATTTGCCGTCACATTTAAGAAAATGAATTCTGAAATTATATTCGCACGCTACCTAATACGTTCCGTTTTAGGGATGTTGCAGTCACCATTTCTTTGGGCATTTGGGTTATATGGGTTCCATTTAGAATGCCTATACAAACGAATTTAGCTAGCAATAAAATGCCACCAGGGCATTGCGTCTAATGGCAATTACTGACCATCATTATAAACGGGTACTTAGTCACTAGTCACCTACTAGCAACAAAAGAGTCTTGAAAAAAACTTACATTTTAATGCACTCGGCATTTGTAAACACATTTGCAATACATTTGACTTTTTTTTATATTTGAGATTCGTTTATTAAAGGGCTTTTTTCCGGTTTCTTGCATTGCACGTTGTCGACCCACTCGAAGTTCAAATATCAAGTCTCGGCACCTCAAAACTTTGAATGAATATCTGAAAGAAAGAAGAAAACAGTGAAATTATTACTAGCACCGAGTGGCAACTTTTGTTGAGTCAGCGGAAAGGTATTTAGGAAGAAGTATTTTTCGCGGCCCTCCCTACTGTCCAATATGATTTCCTACCAGTGTGCTCGTTCACGGCAGCAGGGGTGGGTGTCTGCAACAAATGCCCAATCTGAGTATGGAACAAGAAATTATAATATGAGTTTAACTGGCAGGCGACTCTATTGAATTGTTTAATAAGCAGAATACCGGAATGTTGCGACAATGAAGATAATTGTCCTTTGGAAGGTAATACTAAATAAATTTATTCAATTATCCATACTTTATCAAAAATAAGTCTTAATTAATTTACACGAATTCTTTAACATTAAAAGAAAAGAATTACATTAAAAAAAATTGGAAAAAAATTCCCTCGAATAAAAATTAATTTTACAACTTTCAAACTGCATTGCTGACTCCTTCTTAAGAAAATAGTTCATCGTTAATTAAATCCACTTTATAGATACGGAAAAAAATGTGCATTCTCGAATCTAATGATTGCAATTGGGTTGTCAGAGAATGTTAACCTGTTTATTGTTGTTTTGTCTCGATAATTTATTTTCAAGCTCTGATTGTTTTTTAATAATTTCAAATTAAATATAATTTTAGAAAATACTCGAAATTTTAAAGAATGTTTATAGATATCAAAATGATGGAAATAGGTTCAAATAATTATTGTACATGTATAAATATAATAATAAATAATAAAAAAATGTAAAATTGATTACAAAATGTAATAATAAAAATTACTGCTATCACTACTGTTTATTATTTAACTAAATGTTTTTAAAGTCACTTGCGTTCGCCTTTAGTTATTTTTGACTGGTGAAAAAATTTAGCTAGTTGATTAAAGTATTTAAATGAAGTTTAAAACAATATTTATAGTCCAATATTAAATAAATCAATTCAAAACCATAATGCAATTATTGCCAGACAATACGTACTATCATTCTTTGAAAATAAGCGCATGAAATTCCCTTCTTTCGAATGTCTCGCCTCAGGGTTCTGGTAAACAGGGAAAATCTAAGTTACTGGTCATCTTTCGCAAGAAAGACAGATTCTAGAAAAATGAGCCACATCAGAGCTAACCACGTGCAACAAGCCCTTCCCAAACTTGGCAAGCCCCGTCGCGAGGGTAAGAACCTCGCATCGCTCATAGGCAGACATCTCATCCTCGTACTTGAGGTGGTCCAGAGGAATGAAGTCAAAATGCAAGCGCTTTGCCTAATTCATGTCATGTCTATGATATTACTGTTTCAGAATTATCATTTATTTAATCTTTTTCAATTTCTTTATGATTATTTTCATGTTTCTGTTTATTAGGAACACACAGAACGGTTTCCACTCAGCCAAGCCATTGCTTTTTCAGAAGGTCGTTTTCGGATGGAGAGAAATTTCTCAACCACATCCAGACGAGTTCCAGCCGCTCTGGTCAGAAATTTCTGCCACCTACGCCCAAGGTGCCGCTAGGAAATGTTTCAGGGCAAAGGGGAGGAACACTTGCTGGGGCTGCAGGTGACGAATTTGATCGATTTTCACTTTACTTTACAAAAATTGTTTTTAAAATGATTGATTTATTTGCTTTCAAATTAGAGAAAAGAAGTTGCTTTATTTCTTAGCAAATACGTTTTTTTTTAAATTTTGCCTCCGATAACTGGGTTTACAAAAAAATTAATTTGCCTCTCCCTAAAACTGCCAATCAATTTCGAATAAAACGCACCTTAATACGAAAATAATATTAATGAATATTGCAAATAAACATCTGAATAGCTTTAGATCTAATGTAATGTGCCAATGAATTATAAACACATATGAACTTAATTTGCTTTCTTACTAACTTGAACTTTTAAAAAATCCCTTTCGGCAAGCTGGAAGGAAAAGGTAGCTTCCTTTGCGTTAATGTTACAAAAGTAATGAAATATTAGATATTGATCAATACATGCTGTTGCAGAAGTCTTACTGTGGGTGTCTGGTGTAAACAGTCCAACACGCAGGATAATGGAGAAGAAGGTTTATTTACAAATATGCAGGAAAACACGTAACACAGGTACATGAAACAATAGTTCTTGCTCAGATTACCAATGTAAACAGACAACAATTCGCAGGTAATAACAGTTCAGCACTTGGTTATCTAACGACACAAGCAGTCAGCAAATAACTAGTAACGACAATAACTGCACTTTCAATAGCGCTCAGCTCACCAGCTTCCTAGCTCGCACTGCGGACGAACTCTAAAGAGGTTCGCGCTCCAAGGCGATCCCAGTCTAACAACACCTCCGTCATCCAAGCGCTCTCCTCATATAGTTTTCCCCGGCAGGCTGTGACGTCACATGGAATCTTCTAGTACATTCAAGCGTATCTTCTCTCCTAATGGAAATATCGAGAAGATTCCAGCACCTTTGAGATCCCATATTTCGTCGCCAAGGTCGGGGAACCAGACGTGGCTGCGCTAGTCATCCCATACTTATCCCTGTAAAACTCTCTTCCCAACCTTAAGACTCACGTTGCTGGGAAGCGACTTTCCATGTTTGTAACAATACATAGACAATGACTTTATTGTTTCCACACATTGCAATATTTGCGTCGTGATTTTGTTTTTATGACATTTAATTTTTTACCATATCAAATTTTTTATCATTCTACTCAAAAGGTTATGCTAGATTTATTGGTCGGTACATTGCTCAAATTATTTTATGTCCCAACTCATTTTTTCTAAAATATTCAGATGCACAAATTCTTTTATCGTCTGACCATTTTGCTATTTAAAAATCAGAAAGTCAATTGAAACAAATGATTTTTTAAGGAGAATATCAAATAAACCAAACGAATTTTAATAAGATATTATTGTTCAGAAAATCCATTTATCGTCTGCAATGTTTCTAAATTAAAACATTCAATTTAACCAAACAATTTTTAATAAAACATTATTATACACAAATTCATTTTCTTGTAAAATGCTTTTAAATTAAAATGAAAATATCAATTGAACCAATTTTTTTTAAAAACCTTCAATACTAATTTTCTTCATATGTTATTAATATTTTTTAAAGAATGGCATACAAGTTAATTAAATATTGTGACATTTTAGCTTTATTTACTTAAAATAGCATTCGACGGATTTCCAACATAAAATCTTTTGCCTCTTTTATTTTTAATTAGAATGAGAAAATCTGTTGCACGAAGGAATTTTCAAATCTCTCAGCTTCTCAAAAAGCTTGGCTGTCCAAAGGATTTTCGATAAACCGCGAAAGGTTATTTTTAGCATAAGTTAGTATATATTTTAATGGATGACACGAAATTTAATCAAAAAAGTTTTAGAGGCAAATTAAATACGTGTTTACAGCATGGGATATGAAGACAGCCATTTGAAACAGTGAATTTAAATCTCCATCGACAGTTAAAAGCAAATAGTTAGGTATTCAATCAATTTTAAAGTAACAGAAAACTTCAAAAAAATTTTGATTTAATGAGATATTTTTCAATATCAATAAGGAAAAAGTGAAATCTTATTTTTAAACATCTATCTTTCTCAGGTTTTGGCTATTTTATATTAAATTTACTAAACAAATCTTGGGCGCCACCATGTATAATTAATTAAAATAAACTATTTAAATAATTAAAATTAATTATTTATTTAATTAGGATGAGATCTACTCAGAGATCTTTACTTTTACGCCTGAAGTAGATGAGTCAATTGATGAAAAATACTTCGTGGTATTCAATAATACACCTTAGTTCTTAGATACTACCTGTTAATGATGCAAACCATCCATTCATGCAAACAGCGACACAGTGTGCCCAGGTAAGGTCATTTGTTTCAAAATACCTACTATTAATATCAAGTAGAGGGTGGTTATAACAAAATTAACGGATATTCGATACCCTAGATACCTTACTTTTCAAGGGAACGTAATAAAATTTTCAATGCACGTGTTATACGGTATGCTCTCAAGAATGATGTGAAAAATAATAGTCATGCTCTCACAGTTACTTTTACAGTGACGAAATTTCGATATTTTCAAACGAAAATACCTACCTTTTTCACAGATACGCAATCCTCACAGTACAAAAAATGGAGTTGGAACGCTATTTTTACCCTGAAAAATGGCGACGCTCTGTTTTACTTTTTTGCTACAACAAAAAAAATTGATTGACATTCCAAGCTCAAGCACAAGATTAAACAATAATTTTTTATTCGCTACTTTCATAATCCTTAATACAAATATTGTGGAAATAAAACAGAATTTCGGCATTATATATTAATTCCCTTGTGAGTGGATGGGTATGGAAATGTATCAATAGGTTTCAGGTGGTCTGTATATACAAGGCAGTCCTATGTCACTGCATGAAAATATGTGAATAATCTTAGCGTGCAAAAATTAAAATAATTGACACTGGGGAAACTGAATAAAATTAATAAATCACAAATCTATAATTGAATTCAACCGATTATATTGCAAAGCAATGCCAATACATATTATTATTCTTATATTGCACAATGAATGTAAGGAAGCATGCACAATACACGAAACAGAAATTTTCTGAATATTTGTAAAGGAAAAGGAGGAAATGCTGATATACTATTGACGCAATTAATAGCAATAAAATTGCAATTTTACCTGTTTTTTAAACAAATAACACTATCTCAAAAAAGTACCAAAAGAATTCAATACGTGTATTCAAATATCCATGCCTGTACTACGGACGTTTGGCTCTGTCTTTACCGAGGGCAAACACGCTATGACAAATTTTTAGACTAAAGTTTCGGAACAAAAGACCGCGCGTCCCAGAAACATCTCAGATATAAGCCCATAGCGATTTTGAATGAGAATGAATTCGATTTTATGGATATTCGCCAGCAAGTAGAACAAGCTATTGGGCAGTTTTTTTCTTCTAAGAATTTTTTTGAAAGGGAATTCAAAATTTTTTGTAAATTTTGGCACTAATCGGGGAAACTTCAGAAATAATTAGCCATAAAATTTGAATATATTAGCTATCAGTATTAACTTAAAAACATAACCGACACCAAGTCATGGCCTTAACCTGCCCTAACTGCGAGTGTGGCTGAGCCACTACTAACATGAAGCGTACCAACACAGAACAGTCTTTCTATATTATTATGGCTTTATGAATTGAAGCAATGTAATGTGTTATTATCCACATTATGTGTATTATATGTATATTTTGTGCATTTATTCAATAGAAACTGAGATGCAGCTTTTATAGTCAGTCAGTATTGTGTGATTATAATCAAAAGTTTAGTTTTGGCATGGTTTTGCATAACAAGTATCTTACATAATAAATCTGGTAAAAATCCATTCCACATATTCAGAGAGATATTTCTATTCACTTATCCTGATAAACACTATGTAGCAGCATCGGGCCAGCAAAAAATGTGCCCATGCGAAATGCCAATATTACCCATGTCCGCCATTTTCTTCTCAGAGCGAATTTATTCTGAAAGCATTTGATAACAAACAAGTCAAAAGTGGAACAATGAAGAATTATCTTTCTGAAATTTTTGCAAAAAATATAAATTATAATTTATAAGCATAGAAAAGATTATTCGAACATGAGGAAAATTTACTCAGCTAGACAAAATTAGAAAAATCTGGCTGGTTCTCTTGAATTAACGCTCTTCTTCAATGACACTGATGTAAGAACGAAGGTGATAATACTACGTGTCTGTAAGGCGATGGCGTTACAATACCGAAAAGTATTAAAATACTCGCGCACATCGCGTCCAATCATGGCACTAATCACAGGTCTAACTTTCCTGGACTTTATTCTTCACACGATAGCCGCACATGTGACTGAAACAAAAGTAAAAGAAACATTTAATTATTTGTAATCGTATTTCAGATTTAATGTTAATAGCATCATTTTGTATGAATGGCTAAAAATAAGCTACCGACTTTCAGGAAAATGAAAAGCAATCAAATGAGAATGATACCTAAAGAATTAAGAAACTGTGGATGAATGCAATGGCACTATCCACAGTTGTCGTCCAATGAAAGAAACTCGAAAGAAATGTTTCATCTAATAAAAAATTATATCAAGAAGTTATTAATTATAAATTTAACATAATCGCGCCTAGTGGATAAAATATCTGTCAGGGATGAACTACAGGAATCTATAGCAAATTAAAAAGTACGAAAAACTCTAAATTAAAAAGACACATTTTAACCGAACAAAAAGAACCGTCGGATAAATCGAAAATTACTTTAAAAACGAGCTGAATGTATGAAAATCTAAATGCGTTTTGATAAAATGCGCAATCTATTCCTGAGAAGGCGACAAGTATCATTAGAAGTTTCATTTTAATAGGGAGAAATTTGAAACCACATACATTGAGAATAACTCATTCTTCTTCCAACAATTATGTACGGCATCAATATAGATGGAGAAAAAATATTGTAACGATTTAAAAACGATGTACTCATTATCAAGAGATACCGCTGAATTTCGCCATATATGATGTGATATAGAATCATTTCTTGTTGACACTAAAATCTCTCCCGCAATTTCGCTATGTCAGCATTTTGGGAAATCTAACACGCTACTAAATCAATGATTTTTTTATGTCATCACTCATGAAGATCGAAGATTTGTGATGTTATAAAAATTGGAAGGAAAAAGTAACTGAAAGAAAACAGGGCGATTATAAAAAACACTTTGCCGATATATGACTCTCATGAAAGGTATAGTTGAGGGGAATGATAACAAAATTTGAATACAGGTATTACAGATATGCGCTTAAGAAAAAGATATGAAAAGCAATATATGTTCTTCAGTTGTGTTATAGGTTTAAAAATTTTAGAATGGCAACACCTACTTTTTAAAATGTAAACGTAATCCCTATGTAAAAAACAAAAAATGGAGTTTGAACGGTATTTTAGCGTGAGAAATAGTGATGACAGTAAGATAC
>BGPR01030409.1:0-18471 GCA_013235015.1 Araneus ventricosus
TGAAAGCTGACATTCCGCTATTACTCAGATATTGAAGCGGTCATTCTCAGAATTCATTTATGATCTGAATTAAATACTGATCACTCAGAAGGCATATTAACTTTCAATTCTTTATGCCTGAATTCCAATATGCATCCATTGCGCAATACGTTACCAGTCGCCTAATCTGCATGCTTCATGCCGTTTATCAGCTTTACCTGCTCTTCAGTGCTGCTCATAAGGGTAAAATGTACTGCGTTCCTGCTCATAAGCGTCCTTACAGCGTTCCATTTAGAAATATTAATATGCTCTAGGAATGAGGATATGGCGTTGTTTATTGTTAGTAGTTAAATTCTTTACTTGAAGAATAATTATCAAATTAAGAAAGGAATTCAATAATTTAATTTCGAAAAAGAACATGTTACAATACAATTTTATTTTTAAATACAATGATTTATCATCTTTAAACAGTTGATGAATTATTTTGTGAAATGAAAGTGATGAAATACTTGATGCTTTCTTGAGGCATAGATACTTAGGAAAAGGCAATAACATTGCAGGATGCACTCCATGACCTTGGTATACAAAAATCTAACACTGGATCCTGAAAAGAAAATATGCAAATGAAATTATATACAAATGATATTCAATCATAGAAAAAAATGAACTATTTATGCATACATATATTATGTGCAAAATATGTATGTATATGAATACAGGAAAAAAGTTAAAAGCTAGCTGTTAGTATGCAACATGGTTAAATTTATAATTCAAAATTATTGATGTATCCTTAAAACATAAATTTCGTTCCATCTCCCATTCTATAACTGAATAACTTTAAACTTCTAAAACACTGAGGAAATAATCGACTGTGCTGACTTCTAAACTTCAGTAAGCTATTATCAGTATTCTTTTTCAAAATGTATAAAAGAAAAGCCATGAAAAATATTTCAATGCTCCTAAGAATTAAATATATATGCTCTTATCAGTAAACTTTAAATGCATGGGAGAAACTGAACTTCACGATAGAAATAAACTGTTTAGAGAGATGTGCCGTTTACAAGCCGAGTTTTATATTTGTTACTAGCCGCCTTCTGTGATCAGCTTGTTCGCCGGGAATATGATTTCAATTCAATCTTTCATCATTTTATATTCATGGTTCTCTTAACAACTTAATTTTAAACTTCAGATTGTGGTGGATATTTAACCCATGTTCTATTATTGACCTTGGATATCTTCTATTCTTTGTGTATGTTACTGTGAAAGACCGAAATTTGGAGAATGTCGACTTTCACCGGTGAATGTCAACATTCGCATAGTCATGTCACCGGTGAATGTCAACATTCACATAGTTATGTCACCGGTGAATGTCAACATTCACATAGTTATGTCACCGGTGAATGTCAACATTCACATAGTTATGTCACCGGTGAATGTCAACTTTCACATAGTTATGTCACCGGTGAATGTCAACTTTCACCGGTGAAAGTTGACATTCTCCAATTTCGGTCTTTCACAGTAACATGTATATAGATGTCTCTAATGGAGTCAAATAACTGACCATGTCCAATAACCCTCTAATTCCAAGTTGTCTGCTCTATCTTCACTTTCTTATTCCTCTTGTAAAATATGCATTTTATTTCCACATTAAAATGACGCAGCACATTTTATGGCCAGCGGCCTGTTAACTGTATTAAAACATGTTGAAAAAGAATAAAATGAAATGAAGAATAAATGAAAGAAAAAAGATAAAAGAATGTGACAAACGACAAAAGATTCCTGAGAATTCATTAGACTGAGACACACGACCACGTTTCATGTCAGGGCTCAATAATATCTTGTGCTAATAGAGTACTATATGTTTTTAGGATATTGTACGATAAAAAAATGAAAATACAGTACAACTCCGGTTAACCGAACCACGCGCGAACATGTATTACTATTTTGTTTCTAATTACAGTATGTAATTCTGAAACGTTTTGAGAGTAAAACGAATTTCAAAACTCTAATTGTAGCTACACTTATGTTCTTCATTACAGCTAACCTTACGTCGGGAGCAATATTCGCACCTGCGAGTTCGGGCGCAAGGCGTCTGACAGACACAGGTAAACAATATCGTCATTAACTCTATCGATACGGGACCGTCCCATACGTCCCTTCAAGCAAAAGACGACAGCCGTCCGGAATGTCACTCTGAAATTTCCATCCCCTTTCGTTAAGTGTGATTGATTTTGTTACGAACTTCCCCACCAAAGTAAGAGAGGTCGGTCCGTTGAACACTGTGAGGGCCTGGCCGGATGGGGGAGGACCCTCCTTCGACCTTTAACCTTCTTGCAAGTTGACTTCTTGCTGTGGGCGAGAAAGTCAGTTCTACCAGCGACGCTCCCACTGTGAGGTGTCACACATTTTACAGGACACATTTTTGGGAGCTGAAGAAAAGAATTCATGTGCACTCGGTCGAAGCCGTAAATAGTCAGCAATGTAGAGACTCGAAAATTATGATATTTGTGCGTACAGTGAATTTAAATATTATGATTGTACAGTATATGTTTATATGTATTATATTATTATATTTAATCTGGATTTATGATTTGTATACAGAATTTCTCCTTTTTTATTATTTTGTATGCTTTTTTCTCTTGTTGCAGCTGCAGATCATGTTAGTGCAGAATTTATTGTGCTTTCCTAACTATATTTTTTTTTTGCAGGATTTTAGTTAAAATTTTTTGTAGTTCTGTCACTGATAATTATCCATGATATGTATTAGTGTATTCTCTTTTATTTTCAGCTGCAGATGTTTTTTGTGAGAAGTTAGGATAAAATTAATAGAATTATATTGTGTACCTACTTTTGATTAAGCTGAATTTGATTAAGATTTTACTTCTGAATTTATCAGTATTGTGTAAACCGAGATTTTGTATTTGAATTTATGAGTATTGTTATATTTTAGATTTCGTATGCAAAATCTAAGGTGGGAGGATGTTACGAACTTCCCCACAAAAGTCAGAGAGGTCGGTCCGTTGAACACTGTGAGGGCCTGGACGGATGGGGGAGGACCCTCCTTCAACCTTTAACCTTTCTTGCAAGTTGACTTCTTGCTGTGGGCGAGAAAGTCAGTTCTACCAGCGACGCTCCCACTGTGAGGTGTCACACGTTTTTCAGGACACATTTTTGGGAGCTGAGGTAAAAGAACTCATGTGCACTCTGTTTCATGCAGAAGAGAGGCACATTATAGTATTTTGCATATATTTAGGAGTGATTAATGTATCATTATCTGCTGAGCATAAGAGCGTGAATCATTGTTTTATTACGTGTACAACATGATCTCCATGTCCACATGAAATAAAAGATTTTCAATCCCATACTGCATGATATAATTTCGATGGCACATCACACTATCATTTTTACAATTTTGAAGTCGAAATAAGTTAAGAATTCTCCCGATAAGCTTGTGCGAAATAGACCTTTTCCACAGATTTCACACCCGCGGCGCGTGCTTTCTTCGTCAGAGTGGCTCGCCCATGTGTGTTTGGGGAAGAGGGAGTTTTCTTACAGTTCGGACAATGCCAGCTGTCATTGTGTTTTTGAGGGGGAAAGTGAATTTCCCTTATCTTTGATAGAGGAGCTCGGACGTTCCCGTATTTTGAGCTCCCTTTATTTCAATGGCTTTAGGAGTTGGAGTGGAACAATATTAATATTGTTAATTCCGCTTAATTTTGATTTTTGCACTCTAAAGTTAATCACTGACCCTCTCGGGGAGGCTTAAAAGAAGACAAAACCAGCGGGAGTGTTCTCCGTTGAACTTTCTCGTATACTTCCCCAAAAAGGTGCTGTTTCCCCTTCCCCCGCGTGGATAAAGAAATTCGAACCTACTGTAACCCAGAATCCAATGACTATCAGAAGGTTTTTCATTGTAGATTATAGCGATTGTAAAATATTTACGTAAAGAATCAAATTCAAACAGATGCGTAGCGATTAAATGCGAACCGATTTTCCACTCTTACCGTCTCAAGCACAAAGTGGCGTAATCATTCTGCGTGCACAACCATTGCTACAAGGGATTGCTACCAGTATGCATGCGCGTTTCAAAAGAGGTTCAAAAAGAGGTGGGTGGAGATCGTTGCAAAAAAGTCTCGCCTTCGCGATTATTCCCGTGCAGTAGAGTACGCGTATTTTGGAATAGCGATTTCTGAGGCATTTCGGTTAACCGGGGTTTTACTGTATAATTAATAAATATTAATGAAATGCTTTGTAATAATATGACTTTCATATTATTGTTTGTTATGAATGTTGAGAAATATGGTAAATCCCTGTACTTGTGCCAAGTTTTGTGGTCTGCATATTCATTTATATGGGTATAATTGAGTTGAGGCACACTATTTCAGCAACCATGTCGATAGAGAACTGTTCAGATACTCAGTCGTACCCATCTGCCAAATATCTACAAGCTAAAAGTGAAAATTAATAAATTTATTTATTTTTGCTAAAAATGATGTTAAGAAAACTGAATTTAAGTTATTCAGATTTTGTCTCGTGAATTGATTTATTGAAGTATGTAAAAGTATATATTTGTTTTGTTCGTGATATTGGTTGAAAATTTTTCTAAATATTTCACAACTAAAAAATCACTCGTCATGGTATGACGGGCGCAAATTACCTCTTCATTCGAGAGATTTCCCGTCAAATTTGGCATGTTTAAATAGATATATATGCGAGAGAAATGTTTCACATTGATTGAAAACAAATAAAATAAACATATGTTTTATGACAGAAAATATTTTTTTATTTACATGTTTTTTTATTCAAAAAACCTCTTGGTAAACAACATTCCATGTGGAGTATTTTTCGTTGTTTATCAATTTTATTCAAATTCAATAACCATGAAATTCTCAGCTTGTCAAACGTAAGTCAAAAGTAAAAATTTCAAAGGAATTCTTTTCCGAAATTCTACTCAAAACAAAGAACTTCTGTGCTTGTCAAATGTTTCCGAAAAATATTATGAAATTATATCATCACGATTGCAACAAATAATGAGATGCATCGTGGCGTCCAAACTGTATCACGAGCATGATATACAATTGACGTAATTTACTACTTTCTATTAACAAACGGAAATTAATTTGAAATATATGATTAATATAATTTTAAATTTTCTCGGGAACTACTGATTATTTTTCTTTGTTTAATAATTTTCCTTGTACTTCAGATGTCTTTGTGTAAATTTTAACGTGATTGGGAATCCTAGACCTTGAAAGTGTAACATAGAGCTGTCCATGTGAAAAGACAGGCTTATCGAGGTAGATTCCAATATGATTGAAAGTCTGCCCCTGCGATTTGCTGATAGTCGTCTTGTAAGCTGGAATTAACGGGAACTGGCGGCGGTTGAGAACGAATGGTAGATTCACGTCACTGGTGGCTAATTTAATTCTTGGCAAGAAAGCAACATCGCCACGATTGCATTCAGATACAATTTGGCGTCCAAACTATATCACGCGCATGATATACCACTGACGTAATTTGCTACTTTCTATTGAAAAACGGAAATTAATTTGAAATATAGGATTAATATAATTTAAAATTTCTTTGGAACTACCTATCATAGCGAGATAAATTTTATATCTATCGATAGAAAATTTTATTTCACTATTTTAGAGCTATTAAATATTTGAAATTAGAACGACAATTACTCTTTAAATTTAAAATTACTGAAATTTAGGTTCTCTAACAATAAAATAATGCTGTTTAACTTGTGGCAGCGCTGTAGCGCGAATTTTACTGTTGGTGATGTCAGAGTTTTACCGAGAGACAGATATGAGCTATTATATTAGTAATATATATTTAGGAATTCTACAAAATTATTAGCCATACCTCTTTTCCTGTATGAAATATGCAGTACCTTGCTGTCTTGTTCAAGCACTTAAGCAATCATTAAAGATTCAATTTGATTTTTTCAGTATAATTACAGTGCACTGTCAATAAAATTACATTTCAAAGTTCTTACCTCCTACCGTTAAATACATGACAGCCAATATGGGGTAGAAAAATCCCAATGACAAGGCGATTATATATTCATGGACTAATGATGAAACAAAAAAGACGGCCATTAGAGCAGCTAACCTACTCAGTCCTGCCTGAAATGAAAATAGTTTTTCTGTGACTTTGACTTCTTTGAAAAAAAAATCTGGTTTCGAATCACCAAAAACTTACATTAATTATTTCCGCATATATATATGTATATAACCAATCATGGACTACTGTATTCCACTTCCTGTAATACTGAGAGAAAGAAATACTGTTCCACCAATCCTGTAACAAGATATGCATTACAGATTTTTTTTGTAAACAAAACCAAATTATTAAAATTAATACTGATACCTGAGTGAAACATAATTAATACTCTATAAACAATGCTATGGAATTAGGACAAAGCACAGTATGTTATATTCGGAAGTAAAATTTGAGGAAAAAAAAAAGATAACTGAAGGGAAGATTCTTTATTTTGAGCAGAAACACTATTAATTACAGAGTTTTAAAATTAACTGACGATTTCAATAACGTGCGATTTGGTTTTAAAAATAATTTAATTATACGAAAAAGGTTTTTAAATTTATTTAAAGAGCAGCAAATTATCATGCTTAATAATTTTTTCTAAAGGATTAATTACCTTGTAGTGCTTATCCACCAACTGAAAACTGTAAAGAAGTATTTGAGAGATTCTAATTAAATAAAAAAGTATTGCAGAAATTAATCTTGTAAGTGCTTTTTATATTGAAGACTAATTTATGTTATACGATAAACCCCATTTTTACGGGACTTCTAATTTGTGCATTTTAATGAACTTACGAATGATCCCTTAGAACTAATTTCCATCTAAGAATATAAAAATTCATGATTTTTTTAATTGGCACGTTCGCAAATCCGTGAAGCCGAAGTATAATACATCTGAATACTACTGTAATTTAATTTTAATGGGATAAAGCACATAGTACATGAGTTAAGGCAAGCATTTGTAACGGAATCGAGTCAATTATGAAGGAAAATGAAATAAATTCTATTGTATTTATGTTGAGATATTACAATATTTTACATGTGAATTGAAAATATCTTTCCCGGTTTAAATAAAATTAAGAAGCCCAAAGATATAACGTTTTAAATCTCTCATTCTGTTTGTTGTGTTACCTGATAAAATTCTCTGTCAGCAAAACGTAAAATTTCAGCAAAGAAATTCAGCCAGCAGTGCAAAACGGCATAAAACATCACAAACATTGTTAAAGAGCCAACGAACATGGATCCTGCATACATCAGAGATAGTTCTTTTAGAGTGAATGGCGTGATTCCAGTGGTGCGAAAGACATCCACCATAATCCTTAGGCATCCGCAATAACAAATGAATATGCAAGCGAAAAATTTAATCAACTGAGCCAAAGAGAACTTGTAGTTGACTTCTTTTTTCCTGAAAGTATAAGGTATATATATTAATTGACTCTGTCTTAAAAATTAGGAAAAATTTCGCTTAAAATATTTTGTTATTTTATATTTTTCAACCATTTATGGTCTCAAAACTAATTAATTTGTCTAATGATTTTCATACATTAGAAATACTATTGTAAGTTTCGAATTTAATAAACATACATCTCGAAAAGCTTAAATTTTTAAATTCACCAAGGAATTTTGAAAAAAACTGTATACAGACGCTCATTCCTTTGTCTATAACAGGAGTGGCGTTAGAGTTCGCCTGACGAGAGGGCAAGATCTTCTCGACGGGGGAGGGGAGTAATGATGACCCTCTCAAATTTTAGCCAGGTATGTGTTTATATACTGGTTGAATAGATCATTGCGTGAATGAGGTACAAAAATTTGCCCCGATGGGGGAGGACGCAGCATCCCCGTCACCCCGGAAACCCCACTGACGCCACCCCTGATCCGTAAGCTCCCAAGCTTTGGAAATTTGTCATACAAAATTTCTAAAAGCTCTAGGTGTACTTATATACTCTTTCAAATGTCCTTATTTACTGCTTTCTTCTAAAAAGATATTAAAAAAATTGAAAATCAAGCTTATGCTCAGGAATTTATTTCTTCAATTTTTTGCCAACTTGAATTCTAAGAAGTTTTCATGGCAGAAAAAAATTGTGTCACTATATGGAAATTCGTTATTTTGTCGTGACCGGTGGAGTAGTCGCAAAATAGGCAGTATCGGGACGCATATTTACAAACCCTACCCTGATAGAACTGAGGCAGGAAATCAGTCAATATCATTGGCTACGAGGAGCAGTGACGTCGTTTTCAGCTCTAGCACGTAGCGTACGGCAATCGTAACAAAACAAGAGTCGTCCTACTTTTCTTCTCCGTTTTCCCACAGTTGAGCACAGAAAACATTCTTCCGTGGGTTGTAATATTTTTAAAAATGAAATTATTTTTTAACATCCCACACTGTAAGAAATTATACTAATGAAAAGTACACGCACGAGAGCAAAGAGCGACGTCATCGGTTCTCGGCGAAGCGAGCCAATCATATTGTCCGATTTCCTGCCTCAGTTCTATCAGGGTAGGGTTTGGAAATATGCGAATCGGTTAGTGTGCACCGGGCCTAAGGGCTGGCTCATACCTTTGAAGTTTCCGAATTGCCGAGAGGGGAGGAAACTAGTTCTGACGTCACTAGGCTGACAGAAACCTTGTGGGGTCCGAGAGCGTCCACTGGAGATTCTTCCATTCTCTGTTATTGGTTCCTGTGTTGTCGAATGTTACTTTTTATTTTGGAGAAATTTTGTGAAAATCTTGCATATCTTGCAAGTATGTCTCCTTGTGCTGTCGCTACATGTTCAAATTATTTCAGGAAAACGAAAGACAAAAGTGTAATATATCATGTGTTTCCAGTATGTCCGAATCTGAATAAACTTTGGATATCGAAATAGACAAGATCATATAAATGTATAATACGCTAGGATATGCAGTGATCACTTCAGGCCAAGTGATTACATGTATGACATGAAGAATCGTCTACTTGGTTTAAATCAAAAGAAAATTGTAAAACCTGATGCATTTCCGAGTGTTAACTTTCCATTGCAAGATAATGGGGAAGATGATTCAAATAGAAGTGAGAGGAAAAGGAAAAGAAGTATTTTACAGGAAGCAAAAAATCAGATTAAAATGTTTGAGTCCTAAAAAATCATGTGTAACGCCAGCTATGGAGCCATTTACTACACCTACAACTGAAAACATTTGCTCATCCTGCTTTGAAACTCAAAAAGAAAATGCATTACTTCTGGAAAGAATTAGATTTCTTAAAAAAGAACTTGAAAAGACAAAAGAGGAGACTAAGAAAATCAGAGAAAAATAAAATAAATGAAAACAAAAGCTCAAACTGGCTGTATTTTAAGCGAAAATAAAAGTTTAAAAGTAAAGTGATAAATCAATCGAAAATAGAAGATCATTTTGAAAATATCTTAGCATCAACTCAGATAAATGACGTAATAGAAAATAAAAGCAAAGGCAGCAGAAGATATTTCTAGGCATTTAAATTATTCAATCTATTTCCAGGCTGGCTTGTGAATATTGGCGAAATCAACTAGGGATACCATTGCCCAGTGCCAACACATTAAAGAGATGGTGTTCAAAATTTCCTTGTAGACCTGGTATAACTTCATGAAGTTTTGCTCGTTATACAGAAAACATTTCATTCAAAACCCGAAGCAAAGAGGGTGTGCATTTTAAGTTTCGATGAAATGCACATTGACAGAAAAATTTGCTATGATGTAAGTGAAGATCAAATTTTGGGACCATTTTTAAAAGTTCAACTAGTACTAGTACGTGTAATAATGGCATATTTTCACATATTAAATATAACTGCATTATATTTATTACAAATTTTTAAGTATAGCTATAAAGTTAAAAAATTTTCTTAGTATTTATATTTTTGATATGTTTGCAAAAAATAACTCATATGTGAGTATTTAGAAAGGTTTTAACTTTTAGTTCAATCAAAACATGAAATTGTTTGCGCATGATACGTATTATTTGAATTTTTGCCTAAATTTTTAAGATCCAAAACCATCCTTTAACAATTACTTAAAAATATGTCTGTTTCGCAAATATTTACTACTAGAAAATCACCCGTCACGGTTTGACGGGTGCAAATTGCCTATTCATTAGAGAGATTTCCCTTCAAATTCGACGTGTTTAAATAGATATATATCCGAGAGAAATGTTTAAGATTGATTGAAAACAAATAAAATAAACATATGTTTTATGACAGGAAATTTTTTTTTGTTTTACATATTATTTAAATATTTCTTTATTCAAAAAAACCTCTTGGTAAACAACATTCCGTATGAAGTATTTTTCCTTGTTTAATAATTTTTCCTTGTTTAATAATTTTTCCTTGTTTAATAATTTTCCTTGTACTTCAGATGTCTTTGTGTAAATTTTAACGTGATTGGGAATCCTAGACCTTGAAAGTGTAACATAGTGCTGTCCATTTGAAAAGACATGCTTATCGAGGTAAATTCCATCATGACCGAAAATTTGCCCCTGCGATTTGTTGATAGTCATCGTGTAAGCTGGAATTAACGGGAACTGGAGGCGGTTGAGAACGAATGGTAGATTCACGTCACTGGTGGCTAATTTAATTCTTGGCAAGAAAACAACATCGCCACGATTGCATTCAGATACAATTTGGCGTCCAAACTATATCACGCGCATGATATACCACTGACGAAATTTACTACTTTCTATTGAAAAACGGAAATTAATTTGAAATATAGGATTAATATAATTTAAAATTTCTCGGGAACTATTGATCATAGCGAGATAAATTTTATATCAATCAATAGCAAATTTTATTTCACTATTTTAGAGCTATTAAATTTGAAATTAGAACGACAATTACTCTTTTAAATTTAAAATTACTGAAATTTAGGTTCTCTAGCAATGAAATAATGCTGTTTAACGTCTCGCAGTGCTATGACGCGAGTTGTATTGTTGGTAACGTCAGACCGTCACCGGAGGATCTGGGCTATTATATTAGTAATGCTTATGATATTTTGATATAGTGGCATCCAATTTTAAATATTAAGTAAAAAAAACGAAAACAATAATATCAAAACCCTTATAGTAAAGGTATCTTCGAGCACGGAGTGTCAGTTTGGTGATGTCACAAATTTACCCCTCTAGTTCTTCGCTGAAGCCTCTATGAACCAGCCCTTATACTTCTCTGCCCTGCCCTACCCTCGATTCCCTTGTTATTTGACATTCTTGACCATACGGGGCTATTTTCCAAGGGGAATAAAATCAGGATTGTACTGTACCAGCTTTCTAAATAGGTAAATTTATCGTTATAGGCAGGTGAGTCTTAAAATTGATTATCGTTTTAGGCAGGTTGAAAATACATTGAGTAAATAGGAATTCCTCCGAGACCAAAGAAAATATTGTTATAGGAAGGTTTATCGTTATAGACAACATCGTTATACATAAGTTTCATTGTATAGGGTATGGTACGTATCTAGTATATATTTGGATATGTTCTTAGAGGTATATTATTTATTTAGATTTTAAAATGATTAAATCCTATATATTATGAATTAATAAATAAAAATAATAAATACTACTTTATACTGTTATTACCAAAAAGAGTTTTTCATAAACCATAACAGAAATAAAAAAAATTCAGTCTGCGTTTGATCATTGACTTACCGCGGATATGAGTCTCTATAAATTAAAACGGGAGCGAAGAGAAAATATGTGTAATGTGTGATGGTGGGATAAAGGTTATGCTCTTGCTTTCCATCTGTAAGAAAAGCAGAAAAGAGAAATAAATAGCAATAAGGAATGCATGAGAACACAATTATTTTACTGTAACCGCGGTTCTCAGGAGAAGGCGTCTGAGAACTAAGCATTATGGCCTACCAGACGAGTCTATTTTTATAAGTTAGGAGATGCCAAACCAGTTGTATTTATTGCAATTCTGTTATATCTCCAAGAGTTTACTTTCCGTTTCGTACTTTTCGGCCTCTCGGCAAATTACGTCGTCTCTTTGAAGTTGGAGGTCGGGGAATATTACATCGTTGGTTCTGTATATTAAAATATGAAACTTTAAATAAAGAAAATATTGTTTTTTTATAATTTTTACTTGAATTCAATAATAACAAAGAGAATAATCCATAAAGAATTAAAAGCATAATCTTAATAAACTATTTATGAAATGAATAGGGGAGAGTGGGTTAAAACCGGGTACCTTGATTCTAATGATTATTTCCCCCATCTAGCAGACACATACTGAATTACACTCTACTAGTAAAGAAAAAGGAACAGCCATAGTGGCGTGTTGTAGTTGTTGAATTCAGTGCATCTGTGAAGCCTTATTTGTTTCAAGATGTGAACTCTCTAATGTTCGTTTGATTTTAAACTATCCTTACTTATAAATCACTAGCCGCCTTCGTCGACCAGCTGGTTCGCCCGCATAAATTAGTTTTTATTGTTGTATTTTATATTAATTATAGCATTACCCGTCGCAGTTTCAGCCGCGATAACTCAGGAAAGATGAACAAAAAACTGAAAATTTTATTGTATTTGTAAAAAAATATTTAAAGCCGTAAATTTTAAAATGCCAGCGATACAATTCTGTATGATGCAACGCAGCTAACGAAACTTACAAATTGAGTTTCAAATAACTTTCACTCAATTCGTCTATCACTCATCGGTAGAATGATTAACGCTGAATATGGTCGCAAAAGCCGAACATGTTGCACGCCCGTGTGAACCAGTGGGTACAAAAAGTGAGGCGGCAAAAAAATTCATAGACATCTAAAAAACCCGGGAGTATAGGAGGTAGACAATAAGATTTACAAATTAGTTAGTTTTCCCGAACACTATTGCTTTTTTGTAATTCCTAGTTTCAGGCTGTAATTTCTAGTTTCTAATATCAAATTTGATGAGTTATCACTTGAGGAAATTCAAGTTTGGAGGCAGTACTGCACTCTTAAGAGTAACAAAAATTTTAATAATAATTACCTATAATGCAATATACAAAAATTTGAAAGCGTTTTCATGCCTCATAATTTTAAAATGGCAGGAAAGCATGAGATCAAATGCTTGAAGAAAGGACGAAATTATCATTTCAGTGTGCCTCACACACAATAAAAACAAACAAACCTGAAATCAAATATCTGTTGCCACGCTTTATAAAAATATTACTCTGAAGCAGGTGCGATAAAATATTTCAGAAATGCGATGAATAATAAAGTGAAAATTCCGCTTTGGATTTAATTTCCCAAGAAAACAATTTATACTATCACAACCGTAACAATTGCAAAAGCGCGTGAATAAAAGATTTGCTGAAATAATGAGATGGTTTGAATTTTATTTACAACAATAAAAACATTGTTACAATTCATGTTTTGAAACATTAATTAAAATTGAACAAAATGTCGCATAGAAATAAGATCGGTGTCATTGAAAAGCTATTTTTTTATTTTTAAGATAATGTAAAAATGGTTTTTTTGCGATAATAGGATCCGAAGTTATTTCGGAAAAACGTTAACATTTAAAGTAATTTTTAAATAATTTAAATTCTAATTAAAATTTCGAAAAATCCTTTCTTAGTGAGCACCTACTCCCCAAAAAGCAACCGCCTGCCGAATTTCAAGTTTCTACGCTCAGTGGTTTGGGAGATTTCGTGATGAGTGAGTCAGCGAGTCATGGTATTTGCCTTTTATATATAAAGATTATAATTACAAAAACTATATTTAGTCTAGCTTATTATACGTTTATTAAGGATTTATACCCTATCAAACAATATGGATTTACCCCAATAATTACGCGCTTCTATTTCATTGTTTATAACCTCTGCACTCGGGGTAAAACCGGGTACTCCGAGTGACGTAAGACCGGGACAAACAGAATTGATAATTCCTCCGATTAAGACTATAAAAACACACCAGACGTTGATTGTTTATATTTTAATGATGTGTTTTCTAATTTAAATAAATGCAAAGATTGGGTCCAATGTAAATCTGTCTTAGCTGTGCCCACGAAAACTGCAGTGAAGCGGAGGAAGAAGACAACTGCTTTTACATGTGAATTTTATAACTAATATTCTCAAATTGTCATATAAAATAAAAACGATTGCAACTTTTCCACTGAAAATCGAGTTTTCTTAATGTCCCATAACGTTGACATGTGCACCCGGTTTTCTCCCACTAGTCTGGTAAAAACAATTAGTTTGCCTTTTCTTTAATAAAAAAGTCATTGATAAAAAAGTGAAGAAACTGTGTCTTTTCTAGAATGATATATTGTACTCCGATACACATTGAATATTTTAATAAAATTTGACAAGCTCTATGAAGAATTTCAGCTCCAACAGGCTTTCGAACCTTAACCACCCGGTTTTACCCCACTTTCCGCTTTCAAGTAAGTTAAGATATGGATTAAATAGGGTTATGTGCAAGAGATAGCGAAATTAGACAGCGGCACTGGAACACTTGACATCCATTGACGAGAGAGCCGCTTATGACAGCCCACAATCAGAACCATTGCTAAACTTAGATGGTTGGTTGATTGGTTTGAGATTTATTGGCGCAAGAGCCAATTTTGGCCATGCTGCGCCAAACGTGTGGTGAAAGTACAGCATATGGTGGGATATAAAATCATAATTATGATGCTAAAATATTTTGCTTAACTTAGAAGCAAAAATATATTGTACAAAATATTAACGATGTTTAGCATTCGTCAGATTGCTCCAATATCGTACGCCTGCTGCACTAATTTTGACTTTTTCTTATAGGAAGTATACAGAGAGAAAGAACCGTAATCATCAAAAGATTCGACCTCGAGATTAGAAGAATTTTCCCATTTTAGACTTCTCTTAGTCCGAAAAAGGCAATTTTGAAATTCTGTCGGTCACTCTTTGAATATAACTCTAAAACACAATAAGATAGATGGATGAAATCTGGAGTGCGGTCTTACCATCAAAATTATAGGTTTATGTCAACTTTGGAAGAAATACATCTGAGTGAAGTCTACCTGTTCAGGTACGTGTGAACACAATGACTCAAAAACGCAATAAGATAGATGGATGAAATCTGGAGTGCGGTTCTAACATCAAAATTATAGATTTATGTCAACTTTGGAAGGAATATATCTAAGAGAAGTCTACCGGTCCAGCCGTCCAGGTACGTCTGAAGACAATGACTCATAAACACAACAATTTAGATAGATGAAATTCGGCTTGTGGTTTTATTACTAGAACTGTAGATCGAGTAATAAAACCACCAAAGATTTGACTGTCAATCTGTCTGTATGCGAAAGCGATAGTTCAAACACTTAACTAGCTAGTTGGGTGAATTTTAGCATATGATCTTTACGCCAAAACTGTAGATCTGCGTCTAATTGTGTTTAAATCCGTCAACGTAAACACCAGCCACTCACTCCCGCGATTGAATGGGTGGGACCCGAAGAGAGAGGTAGAACCGGTTGAATGGGTGGGACTAGAAGAGAGAGGTAGCTGCTCCCAGCGAGCACGATAGACTCGCCACCCTGCCGGGACTGAGCCCTCTTCTAAACGAGTCATCCCCCTGTGACTGTGAAGTCAAAGCCTTTTGGGGGGGGGACGAAATTGAACATTTCTTTGCAAGTATGACTGAGCAATGGATGAAAACGTGGAAATTATTAAAAAAAGAAATAATAATAATAATTTAGGAAAGAAGGGAAAGGTGCCAGGAGGAGAGGCAAAGACCTATAAATATTACTATAGTGAGGGGTTCGGGTGGTCAGCCCATAATTTTGAATTTTAAGAGACTGGCAGCAGACCCGATGTCCAAAGGATCCTCGCGCCCAGAACCGGCTAAATCCGTCAACGGGTAGACTGCCTGTTTATTTGTCTGTCCATGTGTACATTTACACGGTTGCTATGTTTTTGCAAAATTAAAGCAAAAAAGATCATGGCACGACCAATGGACTATCTACCGAGGGGGCAAGGGGGTACAGATGCCCCTGGCGCCAGTTTTATAGGGCGCCATGTAGTCAAAACATTACTGCGTTTATACCGTTTTTAAAGCAAAATATGATGAGGAATCGTGATAATAATGCTATTCTCCTGGCGGCATTTACGCTTGTTAAGACACTAATGACGACTACGATAAACTGAGTGTCTGAGAATTATTGGACACACTACAAAAGTTTGTTAAAAATAACTAAGAACAGTAGCATTGCTCCGATGTTTCACATTCATAACACGACTCCTGAAGTTTTGTTTTACAGCATTGTTTATTCCCAGATTCCGATATGATGGAGATAGGAGTGGTCTGATGTCTGTTGCATGAGAAAAATTCCATCAGTTCAATTCAATCATTTCAAAAATTCAATCGTGCCATCCGAACTCCAGAATTTATTCACTTGAATTTTTTCATGTGGGATATTGTGAAAGATTGTATAATATCAGATGTCTTACCCTGTTATGCAGGAACTGAAGCACCGTACCACAGCTTAGTACAGGAACTGAAGCACCGTACAGGTGCTTTTGTCAATGTTAAAGTTGTGATTAAAAAATTGCTTCTTTTGGTCTAGAGGTTTGAAATTTATTAACTTCGAAGTAGAATTTTCAATTTCTCTTGTTTTAACGTGTTAATTGTTTTAGGCTGGCATTCTTTCTATAACTTTCGTGACTCAAAAATCGTTACGCACAGAATGCAACGACTGATGCAATCAAGCCAGGCGAATCAAGTCTAAAACATGATTGTGCTGCAATGTTTCGGACTAGAGGTTTGAAATTTATTTTTCTATTTTATATTTTCTTGTCTTTCTACTCCACTCTTGTTTTTATCGATGTTTTTGATGCTCTTCGACACGAAATTTTGGATCTTTCTCCAATTCCTGTTTCACAACGGTTATTTGCTAATATTTCTGCTTACGAACCGGGGTAAATATTTTTCTCCCTTTCCTCGGCAGCGGTGGTTTTTTCTCTTTTTTAATTGACTATGATTTTACGTTATACCAAATTCCCTACGGCATTGTTTTGAATTGCTCCTTTGAATAGAGCAAGGTTCCCAACCTTTATTCCCTCGCGTACCCCTTCATTAATCTTTATATTTTTGTGTACCCCTTCATTAATCTTTATATTTTTGTGTACCCCTTGATTAATCTTTATATTTCGCGTACCCCTTCATTAATCTTTATATTTTGCGTACCCCTTGATTAATCTTTATATTTTCGCGTACCACTTCATTAATCTTTATATTTTTGCGTACCCCTTGATTATTCTTTATATTTTCGCGTACCCCCTACTTTCATATCCTCCCTCAACCCCCAACAACCATCAGTCTATGCAAAGAAGTTTTTACCAATAATGTTAAGGACTTAAGTCAATTGACTCGAATTAATAGCATTTACTGGACTTATTTCTCATTTTACATTTTATTGCATTTTTACAATAGTATTAGTTCAACGCCAAAACGTATGAAATCAGTATTGTAATAATTTCGCATTAATTTATAAGGATGTCTAAAATCTACACTCTGTAATAAGCGAGTTTTCAAGTGGTATAGTTGTTAAATAGCAAGTATTAACTTGGGTAAACAAAATTCTGGAACTTTAATTCCTTATATTTTCTTGTTTCCGCCATTGCCAACTTTGATTTCGTGTATCCCTAACTGGCCCTTCGAGTACTCCCAGGGGTACGCGTACTACAGGTTGGGAACCTCTGGAATAAAGAATAATCATGGCAGACAAAAATAAAAATACCATTTAGTAGCATGTAAGGCTAAATCTGAATTGTTGAGCTGAAAGGTTGCTTTACCTTTAGATGGTTTGCACTAAAGCACACGAGGAGCACTTTCCCTCACAAATGAATAAAACTTCATGAATATTCGTACCTAATAAAAAAGATACAACTTAGAACTAATAATAATTATTTTTTAAACATGTAACTTATATAAACAATGAAAGTAAATAAAGGACTGATGTCAATTCATGTGATGTCACAGTCACGTGGTAAACGACATCGCATATGCTATTTCATTTTACGTTGATTTATGTCATTTTTTTACTTTCTCGTATACGAAGTATACAAAGAGAAGTATACATAAATCTCCACGTTTTAGATGTCCATGAATCAGATAAAAATAATGTTTGGAATTGTCGGTTTATCCGTTTGTGAACACGTTGACTCGAAAACGCAACACTCTATACGAAATTTGGTATGAGATCTTTACACCAAAACTTTAGAATTGTATCAAATTTTAGACGAATTCCATCTGAGGGAAGTCTACCTGCCTATCCATTCACATGCATGCGAGCTTGATAACTCAAAAACGAAACAAGTTAGATTGGTGAAATTTGGCATATGAGTTTATTACGAAAATTATAGATCTATAGGGTTTTGTTTAAAAAAACTGACACTACTCAGAGCCATTTGTAGCTTGATCTATCTGCTGAATTGCCACCAGATTTGGTAGGGGGACTAATGACAACATGGGGAAAGAAAAAAAGATTCCATGAAAAATA
>BGPR01030410.1:0-18685 GCA_013235015.1 Araneus ventricosus
AATAGAGAAAATCAGGTTCTACAAGAAAATTTGAAGTGATTCTGAAATATGCTTCGAAACCAAACACTGGTTCTTGATAGCAACTTGGGGATTCCTAAGAAAATATTTTTATCTTTATTAAAAAAAGAATGCCACTTATTCTCCTCAATCGATTTTCAGATTTTTCATCAGGTGCTACATTGGCCATTGAGGAAACATTTGACCCAACTTTATTTTTGGTTTAGAAATAACTACATAAGTTACGGTTTTCGTTTATTCACTTCGAAAGCCACTTTCCGATCTACAATCACTCTTAAAAATTTCTGAGGAACCTTTAATGGATGCACATTCCTCAAAAAATGTACTTCATTTGCACTAGTATTTAAAATAGAACCAAAAGCAAAAGTGTCAGAGGATTTCGCTTACCCCTTGTGGTGATGTTGGATGCCTCATCAGATATATAGAACTATATTTTCTTTTTTTCTTGAGGTAGGAATAAATGAGATGTTTAATTGATTGGCCCGCAATGGAATTCATTTGCTTTTGTATTTTCCTGCCGTTTCGTTGAACTGCTGGACATTTGTCCTAGAAATGTCAATTGAATTGACCATGAATTGTCTTGAATTTCATTATGCTTTTTTTATATCCATTCCGTCTAATTCTATTCATTGTAGATGTGAACAAGCGTTGTCAAAAGTGCATTTAGAAGTTAACATTAATGATTTTCATCGTAATTGTCGTTTTGTTGCATGTCTCACAGAAGTAGGGAGTCATTCATATTCAAATAAAAAATCGGACTTATTAAAATTATAAATAAATTATCATCGAGGAATAAATCAATATTTCAGTCTTTTTTCCTCCAGCATAATGTGGTAGGCGTTATTGTTAATCAAGAATAAGATACGTACCGCATGCCAGTGATTGTATTTACCCAATCGATGAAAACATTTTAAATTAATCGTTTTATAATAACGCTAGAGCCTTCTCTCCCTTGAAAATGAATGCAGGAATCGACTTTGAATATCCGATATTTAAGAATCGAAAGAAGTTTTCGTTTCATGTAAATTTCTATAAAGTCTTTTTCAACTATACTAATCTGAAAATGAGTTCAGTTGGTTAAAAAAATTATGTTCAACAAATCATAGTGATTGTAGTATATTTAGGTTATAAATCAAGTGTTAAATAATGTCAACGAAACGGCAATAAAGAGTATAAACCAATGAATTCGGTGCTAACTGAAATGATGAAACGTCTCATTTATACCTGCCCCTCATAGAAAAAAGAAAAGATAGTTCTTTCTGACGAATGATCTAACGCAAAGAATTGTAATCCCGATTCTTTCGCTTTGAGTTTTATTTTAAATACCAGAGTAAATGAAGTCCATTTTGAGGAATGAAGCTTTTTAAGGGTTCTAGAGAATTTTAAAATTGACTATGGATCCGAAAGTGGATTTCCCTGAGTGTACAAGTATATGCCTTAGTACCACCAGGAGGCATTTGAGCAAAATGCATCGTGAGCCAAGTATTTCCACATTGGTACATGCAACATCCACTGGAATTATATATGTTTGTAAAAAACTTTCATATTTAAAATTAAATTAACAATACATAAAACCATGAAAACTTAAGCTACCATTTCTATATACCTGAGTGCCAAGTCTAAACTGTCATAGATAGGCCACGCTTCCAAGTAAATGAATGCTCTAAATATCTTAATAGTGAGTATTTTTTGTTGTTTGCAATAATGCTATACTGAAAAAAAATTACGAAGTCTAAATTTTATGGTAGTTCTGGTCTTATTAGTAACATTCATATAGTCAAATACAGTAACATTTATAAAAAGAAAGCTCTTCAATCTTCTGTGATCGAACTACTGGTGATAAGAAGCTGAATTTCATAATTGTAATCAAACTCAGGGCTGCCTAGAAAAAAGCAAGGAACATTGATTGGAGTGATCTTCCCTCAATTGAAATTGTCTAAAATTATATAAAAACTTCTTATATCCAGTGCTCAAAATTCATTTTTGGTGAAAATATATTTCGGAGAAGAAATTCCAACAAATGAAAAGTCCTGTAACTCAATTTTTTTTAAAAAGATTTAAACACACGCGAACGCTTTTTGAATACATTTAGAAACACCCATTATCGCTTCATTTAATTTTAAAAAACAGTACATAATTCCCGTGTAATCTAAAGAGTGAAAGGGAACAATAGACAATCAACCTAAAAAATGTATTTTGAAGCATAAAGTCTTACAGTTTCAAAAAAGATAATACACTGGCGTACGAAAATCTGCTGCAGCCACGAGACGATCCAGAAATTGAAGATTTGAAAAGGAAATTGACTCATCCTGTTTCACAGGAAGCTGATAATGATTTGAATTATTTAACCCCCCCCCCAGCGGCGCGCGTTTTCAAGAGATACGTTACATTTGTGTACCGTATTACAGTTTACATCGTTCTTTATAAATTTGGCGCAATTTTAATAAAAAAATCTATTTAATATTAAGCTAATATTACAGATAACATAAATAAAAGTTGCATTTATTTTTGCAAAAACAACACGGATATATATATAAAGATTTTCGTGGTTATAGATATTTTAATAAACAGGCCCAAAGAATAACTACTATTTTATTATCAAACTATTTAAGTAAAATATATAGAAGAGTGGTGGTATACGTGCATCTCCGTTTAGGTTCTAAGTAAAAAGTGAACAAAGCAAACCTGCATTCTTCAGATGTGTTACTAACATATTGACACGTGATCAAAGTGAAGGGAATATTGGGTATTTTTTAATTAATTACGTAAGAGTTTTGTGGTGCTTCAGTGCCAAGGAGACGCGTCATTATTTTCGGTGGGCATAGAAAGTTTATTGAATATTCTTTAGCAATAAATATTCCAGAACGAGGAGATTTAATATACCCAGCGCGGGAAACGAACCGGAATTGATAAGACTTAAAATATATAGTGTTAGAATTTGAAATAAAAATTAAGAGACATTATTACATCTGTAATATTTGATGCGCGATATGTCGTAAAATTTGTATATGCTGTCCGCTGGAAGGTTAATGCTTTTTTTTCTATGCACACACAAGCTTATACATTTGCAACATAGCATGTGTTTTGAAATATTATAGTGTTGTTTCTATAAAAATTATAAATTCTTCCGCATGTGTTTCTGTTTTTAACATGTAAATTTTTATCCAAATTATAAATACTCAAACTTATAAAACACTCGTCAATATTATATATAGTTTTTGTATTAAATTTTGAAGTAAATAAATTTAGAGGAATATTAGAGGAAATTAGAGTATTCGTGAATAAAGTTTTTCTGCTCATGTGCTATACATATAACGATTTTAATTTATAACTTCAAATTCAGATATAGCATAACTTATAGCCTCCAGATGAATACTGCTGAAATTCGTGATAGATATCGGCATTTCAGAGGAATTTTACCTCTAAGAGATTTTTTTAAGAGAAGTAAATGATATTTTAATAATATTCCAAATAATGTAATTAGAGCGTAAAATATTTTTAAGGCATAACGTAACTGGTATAATATCGCATCAGATCATTAGCCCATGATAAATATATATATACCGAATTTCATCGGAAAAAATGCTAAGCATAAACCAGCTGCCTTTTGCTGCATGTGGTTCATGCGACTTTTTCCCCACTCCTAAATCCTGGGGGGGCATGTATAGGCATATTTAACCCTACCAAAGCTTCTCGTCGGCCAGTGAGAACAATCTACCAATCTGAATACCTGCTCCTCATATATAAATTGATCCAGCCGTATCAAATATCATAACATTGTCCATTTGATGTAGTTCTCACACTTTGCCCCACCTACAAACGGCGATTAAGTTAGGTTTTATTTAAGGATACATTATTTATAATTGTCTCATGAGGAACAGGAAAGTGTACCATCGAAATCGCTAAGCATGTTCAGCTCCCTCCTACCGTAATGTATTTAGCGACTTTGCCCCACCCTACCTTGAGGAAATCAGGAAAGTAGCTTTGACAATTCATACACGAGTTTCAATTGTTTTGTGAATGAGGAACACGTACCAAGTTTCATCAAAACCTTTAGCTGTTCGGAAGCGATGCTGAACAAAATATATACATTATTTTGCATACGTTGAGTTGTAGAGAGAGCAGATATAACCTCTCCTGATTCGAACTCTTTCTGATGCCCGTAGAAAGGACCTTTATATTTAAAATTTCGGAGGATAAATAAACTTCGTAAGTGCTTTTAATCTGAGATAACGACTTTCATTCCTATGCTAAAGGTGAATGAAGTATCTCAATAAAATAAAAGAATGTTTATTTATTAAACATGATATGTACAAACGTTTATCATAGGACAGTAACATTTTGATACATTTTCAAATCAATTATATAAAGATGCATTAAAATTACAGATTTACAATTTAATTTAGTAACACATTTAACAGTTACTATCTATTAAAAGTATTTCCAAAAATGTTAAATATTGTATGAATTAAATTATTGTATGAAAAAATTGGTTTGTATTCCCCTTCCCCAATTGTCAAAAAACAACTTTTCAGAATCGAGGACGATTTGCCCTACACGCTTAAAATATCAAGATTTATGAAAAGGACTAAAAGCGTTATTCGTCAACATTAGTGCAGAGATAGAAGTATATTATAATTGGCGGCCTCCCAATGTTCGTCTCAAATTAATAAAGTTATTCTAAAATGACTATGTTAATATTATCAGTAAAATGCTTATTTCAATATCAAAAGCAAAAGAATAATCTACATTTGCCGCTGAAATAAATTAAAATAGAGAACAGCAACGAAAAAGAGTTATCCTCTGCAATCTTGAAACTTCTTTTTCAAGATTCTTTTCGCTAAGTCTTTCTTTTTATTATAGATTGCCTTTGTAGTGCCTTTAAGGTGAATACTGAGCATCCGCGAGTCTTTCCGCATGTTGATGTTTAAAAGGCTTTTCAGCAGCATGAGTCCGGGTATGTATGGTCAATTGACATTTTTTTTTTTGCAATTTCTTCATATTCTTCCCACGCAAAAAAGGTCTTCCTCTATGGATCTGAGAGGACGGTGAGATGATATTTCGCAAAGAATCAAGCTTTCAAAAAAACAATCGCAAATTAAATGTTTTCTCCCGTACTAGATGTCGGTAGTGAATAAGAAAAATTATTTTTCCCACTGTTTTCTTTTCCTACTGGGAGTGATGCTCTGGGTTCCAGTGAGCCTAACTTTCAAGCCCGAAGGGTCTTAATCAAGAAATCACCCTTGTTAATCAACCGCTTTGTCCTTGTTATCACAACCAAGGAGAAACCATTTCAGTTTAACTTATTCTGGTGTTTTTTCGGTGTTATAATCATCTTTATCCATTGCGAAGCCAGTCTTCCCAGAATTGCCCTTTGATCACGGAATATTTTTAAAACATAAATATTATAAACAGGAAACTTTGTATGCGATTCTGGCACAAGTATCATCAACAAAAAAGTGTATTTCGTTCCTATCATCACCGCCCTCTATATTCCTCAATTGAAACAGCACTAAACAAGTGGAACTTTCAGTTCATTTGTGATCGATTAAAGTGAAGAAATGCTTAATATATTCATGGACTAATTGCTTCTCTGCAACTGGATTCTTAACGTTCAAGCTTTCAGATTCATATACCTGTTCGGAAATCATCTGAAGCAACAGATCTTACAATTTCAGATGACGATTCCGGCTTGTAACAAATCGATCACGTTCGATAAAAATCCGAAGCCAAGATCGTCGGTAGATTTGCTAGAAGCTCGTTCTTATGATGTGTTAAACCACATTCGCTTTAAGTATCGTCATACGGGAAAATAATTCGTAAACTTCTGGCTGGTATGAGTAATGATTTCTGTGAGATTCCTCGATGTTCTCTTGTTGAAAATCATGACTGTACATCTCAACGCATCGTCGTAAACGTACAATGCTACAGTCAAGACTTTTCGGGCCTTGCCCAATTCTTTCATTCAATGTCAGCTCACGAGACTTCATAACTGCTTCTGATGTTGAGAGACTTCTTCATCCACATTATTAATGTGGTTATGAGTATCGGCAAAAAGATGCTTGACATTGTACTTCATTTGGTAGTGGGCTGGGTTTGTATTGTAACATGAGGCTCGCCTTAAAGATCCCGAATTCTTTCTGATTTCCTGGTTTGAAGCTACTCGACATGTCTAATCAAATATCTTGATGAGAATATACCATTATATACTGATTGTTTTAATTTTCAGCAGCATATTTAGAGCCACTTTGTTGTTTTAGTGCACATAATTAAAGAAAAGCACATAATTACTGGTGGTATCATCTTTTCAAGAATCATGAAAAGAAGTTACTTTGTTGATTCAAATAAATTGAATGGTATACAAATGTCCTAAAGAGCCTTTTGAAACACAAATGTCAATAAAAAATGATTTTGACATGTGTTCAGGTTATAAATTTAAACGAAATTCCTTTATTTCATTACAGAAACTGTCACACAAATTTCTCAAACAATTCATTTTTATGTGCAGATAATTAAACTTATTAATTCAAAATAAAAAAATAGTAATTATATATCATATGCACACAATTACGGACAAAATGTTCAAGGAATTAATTTGAAACGAAGCCGAAACTTAAAGAAATGGAATCGAATTGTGATTGATTACATTTTTCTCACACAAATATCCTATGAAATCAAACTCCTTTGGAAGAGCATCACTTTTAAACGCGACGGGCTTCACTCTCTCTAGGTATCCTATGAATTGGGTCATTCTAATTTGCATTTCTCTCTTCTCACTAGAGCCGCGGTGGCCTAGTGGTAAGCCCAATTTTACTTAAGATCAACCGTGTGGGGTCTAAAGCACTTTAAATCACACGTAGTGGGTCGTGCATCCCCCAGCTGGTGTGGTGTTGAAATTTAGATAGGAGGAGCCATTGCACGTGTCGTCCTCGTCATCTAACTGCGTTTCAAAATGGCAAAATACGTCTCAAAATACAGTGGTTCCGAACCTTAATGATTGGAAGCCATCTTTCTTTTTTCATATATTTAATCCTGATCCCCTTCCAATGGCTTTAGCAAAATTTGTCCTCTCTTCCAATAAATTTTGATGTATTTCGAAATAACTAATTACTCTCCCTTCTGGAAAAAATATTTATTATATTTTTAATATTTAAATTACAGCGTAGACTCCGATGTAATACGAACTGAATAGGAAACATGTATTTAAAGAATTAATTTCCATGAAACACGTTCTAGATGATTTTATGTTGTATATAGACACTCTTGCTCATAAAATTGGTTTCTTTTTATTTAATGTATTAATTTTACGAAGTTTGTTAATTTGCAATATGCATGCATGTTGGGCACATTGCGAAATCTAAAATTTATGCACGTTGTTTCCATATCATGTTTATAAACGTGTAGTGTAGGTTTGAGAACAGCAATTGAGGCTGAGAGTCTCGAGTCCGAATGAAGACGTAATGAATAAGAATCTTAAACAATCAAATACGGAATCAGAAAGCTATCTTATACAGAATCATATACTACGTTCACTAGTATTATTGAGAACACATTTATAATTTGAATGAATTCAAATTTTTACTTACTCTCAAGAAGTGGTCCAAACTACAAAATCCATTAATTTAAATCTTAGATTGCATCTTGTGTTTTCGTTCTGCGAAGTCTTATGTCGCTCTTTTTCTTTCCTCAAGACGTCTGATTCCAGGCCATGTAAACAGTAAAGACGCGGAAGAAAAAACGAGACATCCAGCGTTATTCTGTCGTCGTTCATTGTATATTGAAACAAAAGGTACAAAATGCCTTCGCTGAATACAAACAAATCTTATATTTTTACTTTCTCGTGAACGAAGTAAACAAAGAGAAAGTCTTGTAATCGTCCAAAAATACGAAGCGAGATTTTGATGAAGCTCTACGTTCTAGACCTCCCATTGTCTGAAAAACACAATCTTGGAATTATGTCTGTCTATGAACACGGCAACTCGAAAACTATTATAGCTAGAGTGAAGAAATTTGGCATCTGATCTTTACACATAATTTGCAGGTTTCTTAAAAGTTTTTGACAAAATCCATCCAGCGTCAGACTGTCTGTCTGTCAGCATTAATTATGAACACGATAACTTAGAAACTTAAACAGCTGGATGGATTAAATTTGGTAAACAGTTTTATCATAAGAAATGTAAATCCGTATCAAAAGTTAGATCAAATCCATCAAGGGGTTGACTGACTGTCTGTATAATCTCATACTCGTGTACACGATAACTCATTAAAACAAAGACAGATAAATGAAATTTGGCGTGTGGTCTTCTAATTTTAATTGTAGATACATGTCCAATTTCGGTTACAATCGATTGATAAAAAGTCGTTCAAATTGCATATCTTAATATGACGTAACAATAAGCGCCATATCGTGTTTCGGCGCACGACCTTCTAAAATTTGCCGCCTTTTTGGCGCTATTTAACTGACTTGGCGAGTTTTATCTCGCTTGCATTCTTGACTCTTTCGTATTGCAGCGTTCTGCGAAGAAATATAAATAATATATCGTGGACTCACCAAATTTTTAGGCGGGGGTCGTGTATGACACCGCTGTTAGAAGGCATATGAGAGAGATTAGGATAGATCACTCCCCCTGGTTTTCTCTATTGGTATTTACAAACTGGAAATAAAAGTAGAACCGTTTAAAGACGCATTGAATTTTTGCATTAAATTACTGCGAAAAATAAATTCGAAACTGGTATTCTGTCTTCAGTATGTTTATCTGAGTATGTAAACTTATATATTCATAAAAATTACACTCCTTTTTTGGAAATATTTTTTTACATCGAGGTAATGAAAAAATAGTTTTGCGGGTAATTTATCATGCAGATGAAATGTTTTCGTAAGTGCTTGAAAACATCTCGAGCACATTAGTAATGAGGAATTAATATTTAGGGGTGGATCAGAACTCTTCACTTGTTTTAATAGTAGATCATAGTGACTTCGATGGAATTCGTGTAGTTTACCTTGCTTATTCTCCGTTTATTTATATTAACGTCAGGTAAGAGGTATTATAAACTATATCTTGGTTTGTGCCAATTTGACTTATAATTTGTGCTAGTGAGATATTAAAATTATTTAGAACAGTAGCTAAGCAATTATTGGAAAAAAGGAAAAACGTTTCATTTCAGAAACTATTTATTGAACTATTTGATTGTTATCATCAGTTTCGCTTTGAACTCGTACTGACAAAAAAGCCAACGTTCTTTCGGTTTCCACCGAATTGCTTAATAATAATCATTATCACAAGCGGAAATTTTTATGACATCATTTCAGAAATTCGGAGCTTCAGTGTATTAAACTCCCAAGTTGAATGTCTGATGTGGTTTACCGAACTCAAGAGAGAAACTTCGTTTATTTTTTTATCTGGAGGCTTAATTTAACGTATTGGACACGAATTATAATCCATTCTTAGATTTTTTTCCTCAGCGTATTTTAACTCTGAGGTTTTGATAATTTATCCAGATCAAATGAAAAGTCCAAAGCAAAGTCAACGAGGCTCCATTTTATTTTATTTTGCAGGAAAACAAAGTTACCAGTCATCCCCCGTAGATAAAAATTTTAAATAAACGCATAATAATTTTTTTTTAATTTTGTAATTAAGCAATACAGTGAATCATGATGCCCCAAAAAATTATTTCAAAACCAATTTTAAATTATTATTATGTCTATTGATAAAAATGGACAATCTGCACTATGCAAGGAAAATATATGGACCTAAAGCTGAAAGATTTGGTACAAACAAATTATAAAGGGTGGAAACAAGGACTTCGTGGCCGTTTTTGAAGTTTTAACTAGAATTTTAATTAAATAGTATTTAAATGAATTTGGCGTTTTCATTGATAACTTCCAAAAATATTATACCATACAGTTTATTTTTACAACGACAAATATTTTAAAAATATAATCTCTTTTGTGATGCCAATTGAGTTGCCATATAATTATCTTTTCTTGTTTTAACATCGTTTCCACAGCTGTTTAATATTTGAAATATATAATTACGATGAAAAATTATTCTCCTACTCATTTCTAAAATGACCTCATAAAATTGCCTCCAATGAGGTCACAGATTGTTCTGAAACGAGAAAATCAGAAAAAAATTGAATGAATCATCTTCTTAATACTTCAAATGGTAACAACATCAAATCTAATTTTCGATTACAAGCCCGGAAATAAAAATCCAAGCTTTAAATTAAAGAAATCATTGAATAGACTCGTCATTTAGATGTGATTTGTAACAAAAGTATATATAGAAAATATTTTTATTAAAATAGTGGTAAATTTTATAAACACGTGTCTGCACTTTAAATATTTTGTTGCTTCTACTTAATTTAATGCAAGATCTATTTCTGGAAAACAAATGAAATGTAAGTTATTATAAGGAATATTTTATCAATAACTCTAGAAACTAACTAATTTTCTAGAGTCTAATTCTAATTTATGAAACATAGTATGCATTTAGTACTAAGCAATTCCACACAGTATATTTTGAAACAGCATAATATACCAAAAAGCGACTGTATAAAAGCGTGGGTGACTCTTTCATAAATTGTTAATCTCCATTGGTATTTGGGGTAGAGTGTATGAATATTCGAAGACACAGCTTCAAAGAACTTCACACCATTCTTGGGGAGTTTTAAGGAGCGCGCAAGCTTTAAGGTACGAAATCTAATACATATTTCCTTCAGACCTTGCTAGGAAGTTGATTTAAACATGGATGATTATAGCACCTGAAAGACAATTTTATTAAGCTGCGAGAAAATAGTTTTTGTAAAATTATTGCCATAGGGCAATAAATATTTGGCTAGTCTTTTAAATAGTAGAAAAAGTATTAAATACAAATAATAATTAAATAAAATGCAAAGTTTATCGTAGAACTTATCTTTAAAAAGAACATCTATGTTTTGGAGAGGCATAAACGGTTTCTAGGGTATTGGTTGTATTTCAAAATTTGAGAAATTTATTTTTTTTTTTGCAGTTTGTTTCCGAATTGAAGAGAAGTTATTGAAAGGTCCAGTAAATGTTATTGAATGTAATCCTGGTATAAAAACCACACAGGAAATTTTAAGATTTTAATTCAAAATGTTGCTATTATCTCAAATAGAGGCTTCTTCAGTTAGCACTAGGATTTCTTATTGTTATTACATTCATTAAATAACAACAATTTTCAGCGATAATTTCAGAAGGAAGTGATATTTCAAACTTCAAATATAAAAAATAGCATTTATAGTACAGTAGTACCTGAATGTAGATATTTTATAGTTTTTTTAAATAACCAAAATTAAAAGTTCTGAAATCCAGTTTTGGACAGTCTACAGGTAATAGCATAAGAAAATTTTGGAGATAAATTTTTTCTCCAGGGAATCAATTAATCAAAATAAAAAGTATTATTTTTTCAAATTATTTACGGAAGTTCTCAAGAGTTCATATAATGATTTGACTTTCTAATATTTTTTAAAATTTTAATTTTTAAATGTTCTTTATGGAAATATTATATTATATTATTTAACATAAAATATATTTACTGTCGGTTTATATAAAAGCTGCAGGGTCAAACTATTAAGTTTACACTTGACTCTTAGACCTATGAAATACGTTTGTCCCTTCTGGTCCATTGCAATTAGACCGAAAATATCAAAATTTTGAGTGCAAATCATAATTCTAATGTGTTTATAAAAAAGTTACAATTGTGATTTTTATTTAAGTTTTGTATAAATTATTATATTATATCTTGCAACTGCATAGTTTTCTTTCAATAGTACAAAGTGTGTAAATAAAGTAATGAGACTGTTTTGTTATCATTTTATTTGTCAATAACAATTACACTTTGAAATTTCCCCTTCAAATTAATTGTCTTGAGCAGCCGCACTGCGCCGGAGAAGGTTCTGAGACTCTTTATAGGAGTGCTGGAACGCAGATACTGGAACCGCCTTCTGCTGGTCGCTTACGGCCTTTTCAATGTTCGATACTGTTCCACAATGACGTCCTTTGAAGTGCATTTTTAAACGTGGGAAGAGGAGAAATTCATATGGATTCATGTCGGGTGAATAAGGGGGTTGTGAAGTCAAAGGGATGAGTGTACTTGCCAAAACCTCATTAATGGAAATAAATGTGTGACAAGGCATATTATAGTGATGCAGGAACACGCAGGCAGAATCCTTTGTCACAGTTGTTCTAGTACCGTTCGGTGGAATTGTTGGTTGAACGTATGACCTCGATTTCCAAACATTTCGTGGACGATTCCCTGGTTATTAAGAAAGCAAATCATCATGATTTTGATAGTCGACTTGCTGATTTTTTCTTTTTTGGCCTTGGGGAGTCTGGAGTGTGACATTCTTGGCTCCAGCGTTTCGTTCCGATGTCGTACTGAAACACCCAAGTATCGTCACAAGAGTGTCCTTCTCAATCCACTCCAAAAATTCGAGGAACTCAATAATCTTCATGTGTGATCGAACGGGACAGTACCGAACATTGAAAATTGTACAGGGCCAACTGAAGGCGATTCCATTATTCGCGTTCCAGCCATGCTATGACGAGAGGCAGAACCATCTCCAGCGCTGTCTAAATGCCCAAGATAATTACTTTAAAGGGGAGTATTTCCATTTTTTTATGCCAAAGTGTAACTGTCATTGCTTAGTAAAATGATAAAAAATAATTATCATTACTTTATTTACACTCATTGTATATTTTAAAAAATTCACAGCTAAATATTTAATTTTCCCTTTGATAATTATTTTTAATAGTCAGCAAAAAAATAATTTTATTAAACCACCAAACTTGAAATGTAAAAATGTGAAAAAAATTACTATTTAGTTAAACATTTGAAATACCGTACTGTTTTATGTTTTTTGTGTTTCTGTGCATATTTTTGAAATACCGTACTGTTTTATGTTTTTTGTGTTTCTGTGCATATTGTTTTGGAAGAGAAATCCTTTAATACAGTTTAGCCATGATTTACTGTAAACTAAACAATACATTTCTCTATTTAAACTGAAAATTTAGTCATAATTTAAGAATAAAAAATTATCGAAACTATGAAAAAATATTTATGTTACATTTGAATGAAAATTATTTCATTTAAAAATATTACAATCAATGAAATTATTTCTGTCAGGATGATGCAATTTTTCTTGCTTACTTTTAAATAGTATTATCTTTTTCAGATATGGGTATTGCTTGAACAAAATACAGGTTGTCAATGTCACCAATTGTTTTCCAATGTAACTTAACAAAGACATTATAAAGTGTTTGTTTCCTTGTATGCAATAAAAAATACAGTACTGTGTGTTATTCCTTTCAAGGCCCAATAAACCCATTAAGATTGTAATAAAAGGACTTTCTCGCGACACTGAAATTGAAGAAATTAAAGAATGTCTCATTAAGAAAGGTTTTAATGTTGCAAAAGTGAATCAACTTCGAAGATTTGAAATAAAAATCCCCTAGCTATCTTCCAAGTACATTTACTTAAATCGGAAAATCTCAAAGAAATTTATAACCTTGATAACCTGAACTACTTCAACATTACTATTGAAAAATAAGAACTCAAAACAATAGGGCAGTGTTTCTACTGTCAAAAATTTAATTGTCATAGTTCCGGATGCAAGATGGTTAAATGCGTTCGATATAAAAAGAAACACGATTCCAGACGTGCCCAAACAATAAAAATCAAGAATTCACGCCGAAATGTGCGAATTGTTGTGGTCCCCACACTGCTTCATACCGGGGTTGTCCGAAATTTCCCAAAATTAAAAATAAAGGTGTAGAATGGAAAACCTTCGCCTCAGTACTGAAGGAAAAGAAAAACCAGTTGATTCTAATACAAAGACTCCGAACTAAAATTCTCAGCTTACTGATACTTCTAAAAATTCAGATACTGGCCTCCCTTCCTCGCAGGAAACAGTAAAATTCTCACTTCCCTAGAACTTTATAGCCAACAAAGAAGAACTTGCCGATCTTCTCAGAATTCTGAAACAAATTCGAATAATCTTAGCTAAAGTTCCTGATGTCAAAAAGACTCTCGAAGAAATGGAAAAAACTGAAGTTCCTTCCAACAAAGTGTTCATCCTTGCTGAAGAACTTAATTACAACATTTAAGCCTCTCTCCGTCCCTTACCCTCTTACTTGACCAGATATGATTGCGATCTCAGTCCATCTATAACTATTAATACATTATTTCCCTCTTAACTTTTTTTCTCTACTTTTCTCTCAGAAAACTCCTTAATTTATTAATTATTACCCAAATTACGTAGCTTCAACTTTGCCATGTCATTTTGCAGCAAATCATGGAATGGTGGTTATATGTTTACCTACACATTCCTTCCTGACAAATGCTCGTATCGATGATGGCAGGATATCGTCTTCTGGGACAATTCCTTCTACGCTTGAAGATTTGATATGTGAGGTTTATGCGTCCATTTCTGTTTACCCATTACAGAGGCTGCCTGAAAATTTAATTTTTCGAATGCGCCATCTCTGTGCTGCAGAAGATGCACATTTTGAATCAATTGTGATTGTAACGATTGCTTGCAAATGATAGTTTGTAGTTTTCTTCTCGGTCTCCGTACTGCGATTCTGGTGAAGTGAGGAAGTTCAGAGGGGGGACGTGCGCAGTGGTGGCTCGTGGTAACCCTCTGAGAGACTAATAGGTCAGAGCAAACCATCTCAAAAATATCTCTTTGCTTGGCAATGGGTTTCTTTAAGAAATATCCCTCGTCACACAAGAGGTGTTTGAAAAAGAAACGCCTGATTTCCCCCCTCCCGATCATTGCTGTCTGCGGGAGGTCTAATTATCCCAGCGGGGAGAGTCTTCCCCGTTTCTTATCGCTAGTAGATCCCCCTTCCCAGAGCCGGCCGGAAGGGAGTGTTAACGATGCGACCGTACAAGGCCCCGCGCCGCTGACTGATTTTGTAAAATGAAAATGATTTCTGTTTTTCAAATCCAAGTATAAATACTTTTGAATATAATTATACGATTTGTGCACATTTTACATATACCAATCTAAGGCAAGGCTGGGTTTTTAAAGTCGTAAAAGATTAGAATATCTTACAAGCTGCACATAAACTGTTACAAACTGAGAAACATTATTGACAGAAAATATAAAAAATAACTAAAAAGGAAACACAACGTTTAACATGTGTTTGTGTATGAATAGTAGCTATAATTTTTTAAAGTGGTTATTTTTTATATTTAGTTAAAAAGGAAACAATAAATTTTGTTAAGAAAGCTAAGCATTTCACAATTTTGTTAGATTGCACTCCAGGCTTGAGCCCTCAAGAACAATTGTTTGTTAGTTTAAGATGTAGATGACTCTGAAAGAACATATACAAGCAGGGCCGGTTTAAGTCCTAAACGGTCCTATAGGCAATACAAGTTTCAATTTCGTTCTTACTCAGATTGAAAACCAAATATTTTTCATTGTTTTTCATACAAGCAAATATTAAGACTTACTGAAATTAAAAAGAAGTAAATTTAATTTGCCGATCACCTTCAGGAGAGTGGTTTGAATGAATATCTCAGAAATAAAAAAAACTAAAATTTAAAGTAATTTTTTTAATGAGTGGTGAAAAAATTTCAAAACCTTTTTACAGAGTCTAAATAATCTAATATAAAATTTCTAGGGATATCTTGGAGCCAGAAAAACGGTAAAACAATCTGGATCACACTGATCTTCTAGCTAAATTAACCAGCGGGAGTGTTCCGCCCTAAACTTTCTCGTATACTTCCCGAAAAATGTGCCGTTTCTCCTTCCCCCGCGTGGCTAAAAAAATTCGAGCCTATTGTTACCGAGAATCCAATGCTTATCAGAAGGTTTTTCATTATAGTGATTGAAAAATATCTAGGCAAAGAATGAAATTCAAAGAGATGCGTAACGATTTTCCTCTCTTACCGGCTCAAGGACAAACTGACGTAATTCGCTACTCCGTAATGAAATTCCTCTCCGTTCTACCAGTACGCATGCGCGTGGAGATAAATGATTCTCTTCAAAAGTTAATTATACGAACCGGCAGACAGTCAACCCTTTGGAGGATTTGGCCCAAAATTTTATACGGACCTACATTCATGACGATAAAACTGTGTATAAAATTTTATCCATCTGGCTTTTCAAGTTTCTGAGTTATAGCGTTCGCATGACCTCGAACATACAGACAGACAGACTTCCCTTTGACGGATTTTGTCCAAAATTTGAAAGAAATCTACAAATTATGTTTAAAGACCACAAACCAAATTTCATCCCCGTAGCTCTAATAGTTTTCGAGTTATCGTGTTCACAGACAGACACAGACATAAATCCCAAATTGTGTTTTTCGGACTCAGGGAGGTCTAAAACATGGAGATTCGTCAAAATCTCGAGTTCGAATAATTTGACGATTACAATACTTTCTCTTTGTATACTTCATATACGAGAAAGTAAAAACATGAGAAAAAAACCCCTAAGAATAATGTTCTGAAATTTAAACAATACAATATTGTGAAAGATCTCCAAAGTGCAAATTTAGACATTAAGCTGTTTTGACAAGAAACTACAGAAAAAATTCTACAACATTTTCACAATATTATAAATTGAATTATAAGCAGTCCCTCGTGAAACGGAATATACAGGGTAGTCAAAAATTATTGGACCTGTTTAAAATATTAATAAAAAAACTAATACCATTAATACTGCATTTGTTTTTTTTAAATAAGAGAACAAATAAAAAGTTAAGTTTTTTTCAGATAGGTGGCGTACATTTACGGCGTTCTAAATTTGCAACAGCGAGAGATTTCAACACGCAATGGCAACCGATCGGTAGAAGCCGTTGCGATTCTATTGTTTATGTTAAATATTCAGTTTTCGAATTAAAATTGATTTAACAAATGAATGAGGGTAAAATTCCATACAAATACACGCTTTTATTTTTCTTCTAGCCCTAATAGTTTCGCAGATAATGGCTGTCAAAAATGGGAGATGTCCAATCATTTAAAACCCCTAGACCACAGTAAGGGCGCGTTACCTATCTGATATAAAAAAAAAACTTTTTGAATTGCGTTGTCATTTAAAAAAGCCCGTAGTTGTAACATTATTAGTTTCAAAAATTAATTTTTGAAGTGGGTCCAATAATTTATGATCACCCTGTATAAGTGTTTAAATAGTCTATAGCAAATTTTACCCAGTCTGGAACAGATTGGAAATAGTGATATCGAAATCCACGAAATAGTAGTTGGATCTGAATTCTAAAATTTTGTCCATCTGAACGCATGTTGTTACGCAGTCTTTCAGCGAATCACCAGTAGGTGGGGAGGTATGCTAATTGCATTCACGTGTAATTTACAGGTACATTCCAGATGGACAGTGGCGGTCAAATGGCCACATGTGATTGATGACGAACTATGATAGCGTACGATAAAACTCTGGAGGTTACAGTTTTTTTTAAACTATAACTGTGACAGGTTTTGGAGACATCATTTGGATTCTGGAAGAAGCTCTGTTCGACAGGCATTCAGCCGTGGGATAATCTCTTGTGATTAATCTCTGAATTTAACCGAATTATGGGAACTGTAAATAGTTTCCTTATATTTCCAAATCCTTATTAAATATTTATCCTTGACTCAACGGCTGTGCGTACTTGTGTAGTTAAAATGTGACTCCAGTAAGCTACAATTTCAAACAAGATCTCTGGAGGTTACAGTTTTTTTTAAACTATAACTGTGACAGGTTTTGGAGACATCAGTTGGATTCTGGAATAGGCTCTGTTCGGCGAGCATTCAGACGTGGGATATTTTTTGTGACTGATCTCTGAATTGAACAGAATTATGGGAACTGTAAATATTTTCCTTGTATATACAAATCCTTATTAAATATTTATCCTAGACTTAACGTCTGTGCATTATTGTGTAGTTGAAACGTTACTCTAGTAAGTTACAATGTAAAAATCCTTGCACTTCAGAGGGTCGTTACACAGATTACATGCCCGATACATTTTTTAACACAGTAAAACTTGGTTAAAGCGATATTTTCGGGACCTAGAAAATATATTGTTTTAGAAAATAAAAAAATCTTTTTTTAACGATATTGTAGTGACCTAGAAAATATATTGTTATAGACAGAATATCGTTGTAGACGGTTAGAGGGTAAAGGCGTCCAGTTTTTCTCTTTACGAGCATGTATTAATGTAATAATATGTTTCATTAAGCTTATTAATTCAACTTACAAATAACCGCAGTTATAAAATTATATTCATCAGCGACTGTAAGAACCTGCTATAGTACTGAATCAGTTTCCCAAATTATATATAGCTTTTCTTCAAACGCCAATGCCTTACGCCACGCCATCCTTGATTCATTGATTTAACACATCAAAAGCGAATTTCAAGATAGTCCGAGGAACTAAATCCGAAAGAACAGGTTGGAGTACACCCGGAGTCAGAAGAAACGAACACCTGTGTATATTTCAATCTGAACACCCTCGGGTCACTCTACTACTTCCACCGTCTCCTGTTTCTAGCCCCTCTACACGATTCTGCTGCTATCTCACAATCTTGACAATAAGTTGTCGTTTTCGAAGGGAAAAAATCGGGATTGTACTGTGCCAACTTTCTAAAGAGACAAAATTATCGTTATTTCATCTGGAAAGTGATTATCGTTGTAGCCAAATT
>BGPR01030412.1:0-18681 GCA_013235015.1 Araneus ventricosus
TGTTTTGTAATAATGCGAATATTATAGAGAAGCACTGAAAATAGACAGAGGGGACTTCTAGGGAAAGATTTTCAACGCCTTAGAGTGAGCCTACATTCACAAAATGTGAAATACTGTGTTTTGTAATAATGCTAATATTATAGAGAAGCATTGAAAATAGACAGAGTGGACTTCTAGAGAAAGATTATCAATGCGTTAGAGTGAGCCTACTTTCACAAAATGTAAATTACTGTGTTTTGTAGTGATGCGAAGATTTCGGTCTAAAGCAGATCCAGTATAGAGTATGACAAGATGATAGAAGCCGATGTGAAACATACACATAAAACATACTCAAATACTACTACTACAAAACCACGTCAGGCGCCTACCCTAGGGGTGCAAAGCTTTAGTGGCCGATGGAGACAACACACTTCCATGCGCATCTTGTGACCGCCAAGAAAACGCCTGCTACGCCAATAACACTCTGGTAGAATACAAATTTCGGCAACAGTGATAGTAACCAGAAAACTGGATCACACCCGTCCTGCCCAATCATCTGGTAACCTGAATGACAGCCCCAGCAATAGCTCGAATACTGAGGCCGGAGTCCCAGTAGCCATCACAGTCACTGCCCGACCCCTCCCATAGGAGGTGTGCACTATCACTGGAGGGAGGATCCAAGCCGCCTCTTATTGTACCAACCAGGGAAGCGAGAACCATCTTGATTATCCGGTGGCTTCTCATCTATGTACTCGCTGTGGCCCCCAGTGGGGGAACAGTGGTAGTAAAAAAAAATCTACGGGAGACTGTCTCTGCGAAACGGCCGCTGGGATTGAGGTGCGTAGACTCATTTACCTTACTCAACTGTGACTTTCTCTGACTAAAGTAGATCTTTGTGACTATTCACTTCATAGTCTATAGTGACTATTAGTCTAGAGTGATTATGTGACTCTATCTATGTAAAATTCTTCGTGATTTTCACCAACTTTGCAACTCGACTGTGACTAAACCGCAATTACAAATTCTAAACTTATTTTTGCAATTTTCAATGTCTATCTTTCTCTGTTAAATGAAATTAAAACCAACTCTCTATGTTATTTGGTTGCGGAGCTATAAGCGTTCAACTTTAGCACGAAAATCGACTTAATTCAACAATTCTTGAGTAATATTTCACCCGATCGATGAATGAATTGCCTTAGTCTGAGTGCGCGCGCATCGGTCGCTGTGACGTCATCAAAATTCTTCGTGATTTTCACCAGCTTTGAAGCTCGAACTGTGACTAAACCGTATTTCCAAATTCTAAACTTCTTTCTTCAATCTTCAATGTCCACCTTTCTTTGTTAAATGAAACTAAAACGAACTCTATGTTATCTGGTTGCTGAGTTATAAGCGTTTAACTTTAGCGCGAAAAGCGTCATAATTTTTTCCTTTCTCGACACACCATTAGACTACTATGGAGAGACGTAAATCTACGTCAAAATACAATACAATTCAAATTATAGTGGTGACAAATAAACAATTAACATACATCGCTTACAAATCAGGATAGCGAAATTTTTTGGCAAAAGAAATGATTAACAGATAACTGCCTAAAAACCAAAAATAGATTCGTACTCACTCACCAACGCACCTAACAGAAAGAAAAGATAAAAAGATAGAAGTTCGAACCTCTAGTTTGAAACATTCTAACAGAATTAATGTTTCAGACTTGATTCGTCAGGCTTCATTGTATCAGCCGTTGCGTTGAATTTTACATCCACACTTTACAAACAGAATGCCAACCATGAAACATTATTGTGTTAAAGGACATTATTTTATCGTCTGCACTTTTATAACACAAATTCGCCGACGTTTCCAAATCAAGTTGTCAAATTCATAAAATTATATCAAAATAAAACATAATGCGACACACTTCCGTTCCATTTGAAACAAAATTAAGCAAGCAAGTTTTGAAAATTAAATATTTTTTGAAATGTAGGTTTGCTAATTTTTTTTAATTAAAGGCTATGCTGTGAAAGCCGACTCCACTATTAAACAGACTACCGAAAGTTTCAATAATGAATGAATGGCAAAACTCTACCTTATCAGTCGTTGAATAATGAATTTTGAAAAATTTATTAAAATTAAAGAGGAAAACTGTATGGAAATAAAACTGTTATCACGGAAAAGCTAATTTTTAAAATTTTAAAGTGATGTAAAAATATTTTCTTTGCAGTGATATGCTCCGAAATGACTGAGAAAAAACGTTATTTCGAATGGTTTTTAGTTAAAAATCTAATTAAAATTTTGAAAAATCTTTTCTTAATGAGTACCTGTTACCCAAGAGGTAACTAAGTGTGAAATTTGGTAGCTGTATGTTCAACGGTCTGCTCTGTAGAGAGTTTTATGTGATTTTTGCATCAAGCTATTTAGAGAAAGTATGCCAAACTAAAGACATTATCATGTTAAAAAAATCACAGGGAAAGATCCGCGCATCTTAATCTATACTTATAAAAGACAATGCGTGCGTGCGTGCGATGTCCAAACGCATCTATCGCATTTACAACCTTGAAATTTGGCACACAGGTAGTCTTAATGGTGACTCAATGTACCTCGAAGCCGGAATTTTAATATTTAATGTTTTTTGTTGTTTTGGGTCATTTTTGGCGCGTTTATGGCTGTAATATCTTTTCTAATGATCGTTGAAAAACAATCAATGCACCATCGGATAGAACAAACAATTTTCGTTCTAATGAAGTTTGTTTTGAGCTTCAAACATAATTTACTGAATTTTGAGAATTTTTTTAAAAAATAGTCTCAGTTTTGCCAAAGAAATTTTATTTTTGTTTTTAATTATATTAAAACTACTTTAAGGTCGATATTAAATTTTCCTCTGAAGCCTGAACCTATTCCGGAAAAAATTGGAAACAAATTGGAAATAAATTTATCCACAAAGAAGAAATTCAAAACAGTCTTCTAAACATAGTCTGAAAAAAGGGCTTAAAAATATTTCCTCTCTTTGTTGTGATGAAAACGATAACAAAAGCAAACTTTGTTTATAGGTGTGCGCACCTATCTACATCTAGTGAGGGATACACTAGGTAAAAGCCTGATAATTTTTTGTTGTTTTCTATATAGTTTTTATAGTTAAAATTTTTTTAATAATTTTTAGAGTTTACTTTTGTTAGCGTTTTCATTCCACAACAAAGAGAGGTAAGATTTTTAAGCCCTTTTTTTCAGACTATGTTTAAAAGACTGTTTTGAATTTCTTCTTCGTTGATAAATGTTTTCTTCCTTATTTTGTTCCCAATTTTTTCCCGGAATAGGTTCAGGCCTCAGAGGAAAATTTAATTTCGACCTTAAAGTCGTTTTTCCTCGACAGAAAACCTATTCTAATTTTGAATCTGCATGGATGGCGCCCTATGATGAAATCATCCATCGGATTCTTCTTCCTCCTCCTTCTTTTTTCATTCTTTTTTTGTTAATATTATTATATTTTTACCTCTACCACAGTTAAAACTTTCCTTAATTTGTTTTGATATCTTTGTCTTCTCGATTTTTCCTGGATGATGCTATACTTGCGCGAACCAGACAAATTGCTTCTATTACTGTTATTTTGTCTTTATTAGATATTTTTTCCATTTTTTCTATTCGAAACACTAACATTTTAAACAAAAAAATTTCCACTCTTCTGCGACTAAAACTGAACGAGTTATGAAGCTTCGAATCTCATTATCTTACACCAATCAGCTGCTGCGTCGAGCAAACACTGCGCGTTGATTGAAGGGTCTTCCTCGAGGCAGCTATTGAAATTATCTAAAATCGTCTGAAACAGCGATATTCAAATCTTCATAACTCGGCCAGTTTTAATCGTAGAAGCGTGGTTTTTGTTTAAAATGTAATTGTATCAAGAATATTTTACTAAATATGCCTAATAGGAACGGGGACACATATAAAAATTTAGACTTCATAATTTTTTTAGCATTACTTTTATTAATTCAAACAAAATAAAATAAAATTCTTCATATCATTTAAAGCATTGTTCAATTGGAAATGATTGCCTATATCTAAAGGTTTATAAATTGGCTGTTGGGCTACGATTCAAATGGAAATCCTATATAATTTCTATAGTCCAGTCAAATAGAAAGAAAAAAAATGGTGTAGTTTTGAAATTTGGCACAGTTGTTGGGGATGATGTCCTAAACAACATACTAAGAATCCCCACCATTAATTTTCACTTGAGGGAGTACAAGGGGTTTAAAGGGTCTTTTCAGTTTTCTTAAATATCTTCGAAAACTATGTGGTCTAGAGAAAAATCCCAATTGCAAAAATAAACTACATTAAATTCCCACTACAAAAAGCCTACATCTTTATTTTTTGCTCAATGATAGTTTAGATGGAGTTGAAAAAGTGAGTATTTCTGAAATTCCTTGTTAGAGTGGTAAAATGAATAAAAATGTCGAAGTAACAACCATCAGAAGCACATAATGCCTATATAATACATTTATAAAGGTAGTATTGTATGTGTTGAGAATGGTGGTGGTGTCGGGGCGGGGGGGGGGCACAAATATATTTGATGAACTATTAATCACTTCCTCCCCTCATCCCGTTCCCCTCCACAAGATAATTTCTACTAAAGTCGCTTGGTTCTGTAAACGTAAGTATATTAAGACAATATAATCTAATGCATACACTTAAATATGATGAGTTTAACAAAAAGCTCACCAAGCATTCGGCACCATTCACAGCATAACTGCTTGCTTAGTCAACATATATACAAAATAATGTTGGGGAATTCCAGACCACACTAGAATGTATAACTCTGGGCAGATACTGGAATAACAGTTTTAGTAGAGACAAACGAATACAGACGTTTCCTGTGTGTTAGTGCTCGTGCGTTATATTAACATTATTTATAGATTCACAGTATGATGCAATGGCTGAAAATTAATGTTTATGTGAAAGATCCATAATTTGGCGTGACTGATAAATGAAGAATTAAGGTGAAAAAGGAATAGATGGGTTGATTAAAGGCAAGTGCTGCGAAAGATGCGAACTGTTCGAGGGACAGAAAAGATTGTTCTTCATGTAACTGCAGGAAAAAATACGAGTTCGAAATCAGTGCAAAGAGACTTGAAATAGCTGTTTTGGACAGCCCTTTAACATCAAGTTCTACCCCCCTGTTTGCGTTCATCCCAACTTGAATTTGATTTTCCAAAGTAAGATGTATGTGCTGTCATGGTATCTATTTTAATGGTTTTCCTCTAGAGAGGAACTTCGACTCGTCGAACAGTAAGAAGGAATGAATGAAATTTAGTACGACAGTGTCAAGCGCCATATTTTTTATGTAGGTGTGCATGATATATATATATATAATATTATGTTATAGATATATTATTGTAATAGATGTATAATTTGAAATAAAACTTTTCTGCCAAATGAGCTGGCTGCCACCACTTATTTGGCATTCTGTAGGACCATGTTCTAAACCATTCATCCTAAAAAGATAATTGTTTTTGTAGGAGATTGTCTTGGTTAATTTTGTAGTGGTGGTACTGCTTTCAGGGCCATGGATATAAGTCAGCTAGAAAAACCGAAAAGAAACGCCCCCCTTCAAACCCCTGTGCCCCAGCGTAACCCCCCCACCGTCAGGGACTTTTCATCGACGCGGGCACTATTCCCTAATATTAACAAGGATCAAAAACTGCACCATTATTCCTATTTTCCTTCGTTGACTCCTACAATTGATCTTATGGAGAAACGGATTGAGGGAGGAGAGAGGATCACGACTGTTCATCAAATATGTTGTGCCTCTGCTTGACACCACCACTATTCTCAACACATCTTACCTTTATAAAATTATTATATAGGCATGGTGCTTCTGAAGGGTTGTTAAAACTGACATTTTTTATTTCGTTTTTATTACAATAATTTAAAATTCCTACTTTTTTTTCATCCTATATCTTCTTAATAATAATGCTAAAATAAAGATGGAGGTCATGTAGGAATTTAATGTAAGTTTATTTTTTGTAATTAGTTTTCTCCCATTATAGTTGCGAAATATTTAAGAAAAACTGAAAAGCCCTTCCCCTGGCACTTGCATCAACCCCAGTCAAATTTTTTAGTATATTAATGTTTGAACTCATCCTGACTAGTACCCAAATTTACAAAAACTACCATTTTTTCCCTATTTTTTACTCGTTGCCCACCAGACTACTAGTTCAGGTAAAAGTTTACTTCTACAAAATGCCACTAAAATCGTATCAAGAAGTAACAAAAGCCATTCTGAACGAATAAATGATTAAATACCTATCTAAAATAACTTTCTAAAAATAAAAATCACATTTAAGCAACAGGTAATTGCAAGCAGGGCAATTAAGAAAGTAGAAGTATTTTTTGCAATTAAATCCCAAAAAAGTATATAAGTCAAAAACACTGAAATAAAATTAATAAATTAGAGAACATTCATGGATATGTGCATAAAAAGGGCATTATAAATAATTAGCAAATGCAAAAAACAATTGGAAGAAAATATAAAAAAATACAATTCTTGAAATGAAAAGTAATTCTGACAGTAATTTCAATCAGTAGGTGGCCCGAGGTCATCGTTCAGATGGAAACAAAATTGCTACAAGATCTTGTTCGTGTTTGAGGTCAGAATTCTTAAAACAGTAACTCTATTAGGGTACCAGAATGAGCTAAAGCTGGTGGTTCAATTCTTAAAACAAGTAGTAACTCTATTACCTTTAGGTGGTTTAATTGCTTAAAACAAAGAGTAACTCTATTTATGCTAGGTGGTTCGAATTCTTAGTAACTTTGTTACGCCGTTAGTTTAGAATTCTTAAAACAAGTAACTCTGGCCACCTTAGGTAGGTTTTAAATTCTTGACAGTGAGGTATTTAAAACAAGTAACTCTATTACTGCAGGTGGACAATTCTTAAAACAAGTAACTCTGTTGGCCCAGCTCCTTCAGGTTCAATTGCTTAAAACAAGTAATATTTATTACCTTCCGTTAGTTTAGATTCTAGTAAAGTAACTTTCTCTGTGTGCTAGGTGGTTCGAATTCTTAAACAAAGCAACTTTTATTATCCTTTAGGTGGTTCAATTCTTAAAACAAATAACTCTATTTTATAATTGGTTCAATTCTTAAAACAAGTAACTCTCATGCATAAATTGGTTTAATTATTAAAACAAGTAACTCTATTACGATCAGTTTCGAATTCTTAAAACAATGCTCTATTACTGCCAGGTGGTTCAGTCTTAAAACAGTAACTCTATTATCCTTTAGGTGGTTGGTTCAAGATTCACTTAAAGCCAGTAGCTCTATTATCGCTAGGTGGTTCCAGGTGCCAAAAGCATTAACTCTGACTATCGCCAGGTGGTTCAGAATTCTTAAAACAAGTAATTTAGCAAAACAAGTAACTCTGTACCGCCAGGTGATTTCCAGATTATAAAACAGTAACTCTATTACCCATGAGTGGTTCAATTCTTAAAACAAGTAGCTCTATTACCCTTGAATTGGTTTAATTCATAAGGCTTAAGTAACTCTATTTTACGCCAGGTGGTTCCGTTAAAACAAGTAACTCTAGTATCATATTTAGAGTGGTTTAGAATTCTTAAAGGCAGTATTTCTATTATTGTCATGAGTGGTTCCGAATTCTTAAAGCAAGTAACTCTCTATTATCTCGCCAGGTGGTTCAATTCTTAAAACAAAGTATAAAGATTCTTAAAACAAGTAACTCTATTACCGCCAATTGGTTCAATTCTTAAAACAAGTAACTCTATTACCACCAGAATTGAACAAAATTCTTAAAACCAAGTAACTCTATTATCAACTGGGTGGTTCCGAATTCTTAAAGCAAGTAACTCTATTGTCGCTGTGGTTTCGAATTCTTAGAAGCAAGTGTCTATTGTCAGCTAGATTGGTTTGGATTCTTAAAACAAGTAACTCTATTACCACTAGGTGGTTCAGATTCTTAAAATAAATCAACTCTATTATCCTTTAGGTGGTTGAACAGTAACTGTTATCCTTTAGATTGGTTCAATTCTTAAGGCAAGTAACTCTATTACCGCCAGGTAGTTTCGAATTCTTAAAACAAGTAACTCTATTACCGCCAGGTGGTTTCAGATTCTTAAAACAGAGTAACTCTATCTGCCAGATTGGTTCAATTCTTAAAACAAGTAACTCTATTACCCATAAGGTGGTTCAATTCTTAAAACAAGTAACTCATCGCTTCAGGTGGTTCAGATTCTTAAAACAAAGTAACTCTCTTCTTCGCCAGGTGGTTCCAATTCTTAAAACAAGTAACTCTATTACCCATGGGTGGTTTAATTCTAGTAACTCTCCAACCATCCGCCAGATTGGGTTCGAATTCTTAAAACCCAAGTAACGAATTCAAACAAGTAACTCTATTACCTTAGTGGTTCAATTCTTAAAACAAGTAAACGAATTCTTCCAAAACAAGTAACTTTCTATTACCATGGGTTTGAATTTTTAAAACAAGTAAGCATGTATTGCCGCCAGATGGTTCCAATTCTTAAAACAGTAACGAATTCTTAAAAGAATAGTAGCTTTCTATTGCCATGGGTAGTTCAATTCTTAAAACAAGTAACTCTATTACCATGGTGGTTTTGAATTCTTAAAACAAAACTCTATTACCCATGGGTGGTTCAATTCTTAAAACAAAATGCCACTATTATTAATCTTAGAATTTCAAGATTCTTAAAACAAGTAACTCTATTACTGCAAGGTGGTTTCGAATTCTTAAAACAAAGTAACTCTGTACCGCCAGATTGGTTTCCAATTCTTAAAACAAACGGAATTCTTAAAACAAGTAACTCTATTATTACCATGAGTGGTTCGAATTCTTAAACAAATGTCTATTGCCACCAGGTGGTTTCAATTCTTAAAACAAGTAACTCATACCTCCAGGTGGTTCGAATTCAAAACAGTAACGAATTCTTAAGAGCAAGTAACTCTATTACCCCGCCAGGTGGTTCAATTAGCAAAACAAGTAACTCCTATTACCCTTAGGTTCCAGATTCTTAAAACAAGTAACTCTATTTACCACTTGGAATCGTTCCAGTGTAAAACAAGTAACGAATTATTAAAACAGAGTGACTCTATTACCGCCAGGTGGTTCGAATTAAAACAAGTAACGGAGTGCCAAAGCAGTAACTCTATTACCCATAGAATTGGTTTTCAATTCTTAAAACAAGTAACTCTATTACCGCCAGGTGAGACCGAATTCTTCTTCGAGCAAGTAACGAAGATTCTTAAAACAAGTAACTCTATTACCGCCAGGTGGTTCGAATTCTTAGAGTAAGTAACTCCATTACATAGATTCGTTCAATTCAAAACAAGTAACGAATTCTTAAAACAAGTAACTCTATTACCATGGTTCAGATACTTAAAAAACAAGTAACTCTATTACCGCCAGGTGGTTTAATTCTTAAAACAAGTAATACCGCCAGGTGGTGGTTCAATTCTTAAAACAAGTAACTCCTGTACCTTAGGTGGTTCGAATTCTTAAAACAAGTAACTCCATTACCGCCAGGTCGTTCGAATTCTTAAAACAAATGTAGAATTCTTAAAACAAATGCCATGGGTGGTTCGAATTCTTAAAACCAAGTAACTCTATTACTATGAGTGGTTCAATTCTTAAAACAAATAACTCTATTATCGCCAGGTGGTTTCGAATTCTTAAAACAAATAACTCTATTACCGCCAGGTGGTCCGAATTCTTAAAACAGTAACTCTATTACCGCCAGGTGGTTCAATTCTTAAAATGGTAACTCTATTACCATAGGTGTTCAATTCTTAAAACAAGTAACTCTATTACCCTTCAGGTCGTTTAATTCTTAAAACAAATGCCGATTCTTGAAACAAGTAACTCTATTACCATAATTGGTTAATTCTTAAAAAAGCTAGCTTCCTATTACCGCCAGGTGGTTTAGTGCTTAAAACCATTAACAGGCACTACGACAGTAACTCTATTACCGCCAGGGTGGACAGATTCTTAAAACAAGTAGCGAATTCTTAAAACAAGTATCCACCTGTGCCATACCAGGTGGTTCAATTCTTAAAACAAGTAACTCTATTATCGCCAGGTGGTTTCCAAGGAATTCTTAAAGAGCAAGTAACTCTATTACCATGGGTGGTTTCAATTCTTAAAACAAGTAACTCTGTACCTCCAGGTGGTTCGAGTTGCCAAACAAGTAGCAGGTGTAAAACAAGTAACTCTGTACCACCGCCAGGTGGTTTAATTCTTAAAACAAGTAACTCTGCCGCCAGGTGGTTTCGAGATTCTTAAAACCAAACAACTCTATTACTTCAGGTCGTTTAATTCTTAAAACCAGTAAGCGAATTCTTAAAACAAGTAACTCTGTACCGCCAGGTGGACCGAATTCTTAAAACAAGTAGCAATTCTTAAAAACCAACTCTATTACCGCCAGGTGGTTCCAATTCTCTTAAAACAAGTAACTCTAATATTACCATGGTGGTTCAAATTCTTGAAACAATGAATTGCTTAAAATTAGTAACTCTATTACCGCCAGGTGGTTCAGACTAACAAAACAAGTAACTCCATTGCCGCCAGATGGTGAATTCTTAAACAAGTAACTCTATTACCCATGGTGGTTCGAATTCTTAAAACAAGTAACTCTATTACCGCCAGGTGGTTTCCAATTCTTAAAACAAGTAACTCTATTGCCGCCAGGTGGTTCAATTCTTAAAACGGTAACAGATTCTTAAAACAAGTAACTCTATTACCGCCAGGTGGTTCGAATTCTTAAAACAAGTAACTCTATTACCATAGGTGGTTTAGAATTCTTAAAACAAGTAACTCTATTATTATTACCGCCAGGTGGTTCCAGTGCTTAAAACAAACCAAAACTCTCTATTACCCTTAGGTAGTTTCGAATTCTTAAAACAAATAACTCTATACTCGCCAGGTCGTTCAATTCTTAAAACCATTATTACCTGCCAGTCGTTCAATTCTTAAAACAAGTAACGATTCTTAAACAAATGCTCTATTACCCTGTAAGTGGACAATTCTTAAAACAAGTAACTCATGCCACCGCCAGGTGGTTCAATTCTTACTAAAACAAGTAACAGATTCTTAAAACGGTAACTCTATTACCATGGTTCAATTCTTAAAGGTAAGTAACGGATTCTTAAAACAAATAACTCTATTACCGCCAGATTGGTTCAGATTAAAACAAGTAACTCTATTATCATGTAGGTGGTTCAGATTCTTAAACAAGTAACTCTATTACCATAGTGGACAATTCTTAAAATGGTAACTCTATTACCGCCAGATTGGTTCAGATTCTTAAAACAAGTAACTCTATTATCATAGGGTGGTTCAATTCTTAAACAAGTAACTCTATTATCGCTAGGTGGTTCAGGTCTTAAAACAAGTAACTCTATTATCGCCAAAGTGGTTTCAATTGTAAAACAAGTAACTCTATTTACCCTTAGGTGGTTCGAGAATTCTTAAAACAAGTAACTCTGTACCCGCCAGGTCCCGTTCGAATTCTTAAAACAAACCAACTCTATTACCGCCAGGTCGTTTCAATTCTTAAAACTAGTAACGAATTCCTTAAAACAAACTTTCTATTGCCGCCAGAATTGGTTCAATTCTTAAAACAAGCAACTCTATTATTACCGCCAGGTGGTTCCAAGATTCTTAGTAGTAACTCTATTATCGCCAGGTGGTTCCGAAGATTCTTAAAAGCAAGTAACTCTATTATCAACTAGGTGGTTTGAATTCTTAAAACAAGTAACTCTATTGTCATGGAGTGGTTCTTAAAACAATTAACTCTATTACTGCATGAGTGGTTTAATTCTTAAAACAAACAACTCTATTACCCACTTCAGTTCAATTCTTAAAACAGATAACTCCTATTACCGCCAGGTCGTTTAGAATTCTTAAAGGCAAGTAACGAATTCTTAAAACAAGTAATATTACCGCCAGAATTGAACCGAATTCTTAAAACAAGTAACTCTACTTTTTTACCAGGTGGTTCAGTGCTTAATTAAAATGAAGTAACGAAGATTTATTTAAAGAGCAAGTAACTCTATTACCGCCAATTTTGGTTTCAATTCTTAAAACAAGTAACGAATTCTTAAAACAAGTAATAATATTGCCATGGTGGTTCAAAATTCTTAAAACAAGAAGCCAAAACTCTATTGTCCGCCCAGGTGGTTCATTCTTAAAACAAGTAACTCTGTACCGCCAGGTGGTTCGTATTCTTAAAACAAGTAACTCTATTGCCATGAGTGGTTCAATTCTTAAAATGAAGCAACTCTATTATCGCTAGGTGGTTCAGACAAAACAAGCCCAACGAATTCTTAAAAAAACAAGTAACTCTATTATCGCTAGGTGTTTCAATTCTTAAAAAGCAAGCTCCCTGTACACTTAAGATTGGTTTCAAATTCTTAAAAAAACAAGCCAACTCTATTACCATAGAGTGGGACAATTCTTAAAACAAGTAACTCTCTATTATCTTAGAATTGGTTTTAAATTCTTCTATTATCGCTAGTGGTTTAAATTCTTAAAGTAACAATTCTTAAACAAGTAACTCTATTACCACCAGGTGTTCAAATTCTTAAAACAGTAACTCTATTACCATAAGTGTTTGATTCTTAAAACAAGTAACTCTATTACCATAGGTAGTTCGAATTCTTAAAGTAACAGAATTCTTAAAACAGTAACTCCTATTAATAATGAGTGGTTCGATTCTTAAAACAAGTAACTCTATTATCGCTAGAATTAGTTTGAATTGCTTAAACAGTAACTCTAATTATTGCCTTTAATTGGTTTAATTCTTAAAACAAAACAACTCTATTACCACTAGGTGGTTTCCAATTCTTAAAACAAGTAACTCTATTATCGCTGGAGACAGTTCTTAAAACTTAAGTAACAATTCTTAAAAGCAATAACTCTATTATCTCGCTAGGTGGTTCCAGGTGCCAAAACCAAGTAACTCTATTACCACTAGGTGGTTCGATTCAATGGCAATCTTGCATGGAAACAGGTGCCAATTCAGGAATCCACATCTCACTTATTCCACATTTACATAAAAGTATGTTTTTAGTTTAATCGCGCAAAACTTTTTTTTAAACAAAATTAAAAGAGAATTTTAGCAGATCCTAATGAAGAAGGAAAAGATAGGATTTGTAAAATAAAATTTCTATTAAGATTAATCTTTTACTAGCAGAGTTCGATAAATACAGCCTTCACTGTATTGGGAATTTGACCAAAATCAGCTTAGGAAATAACAAATACAATGGGCTAATTAGACCCAATTGATCCAAGAACATACAAATTTACTAAGCGATTTAAATTCGGACTCGAAAAAATATTTTAAGTACAATTTAAATACACTGTATGATCAAAATTGTCAGTCACTTTCAGTTTTCACATTTTGCATTTCTCCGGAAGAGCGACCAACCGGCCTTCTTCTTCGAACTTCGACCATGTAATAGATGGAACCCACAGTGAAAATTTTGTTATTTATCTTACATTTTAGATTTTAGATCTTAAAATGTCAGACTTATCTAAGTCAAATAAAAGATAATAATAATTATTATTATTATTAATAATTTCTTTGCGCGTTATGATTTGCAATAACCAATGTTCATCCAGGCATACCTTGTGGATGCTGAGTCGACATAAAGTTCACAAAGAAAGCATAATTAGCAGTAAAATTTTTGAGTATTTGAATAAGAACAAGATGAATTTAAAGAGAAGTAATAATTTAAAACTTTTGGGAGTCATCCTCACCACTAAATCAACCTGATTTGAATAACATACATTTATTATAAATTATTAAAATATAAACGTCATTACACTAAAGATACGAGCTTTCTTGATTACAATACACATTCACACTAGCTACAGGGTGTCCAACAAAGGACTCATTTAAATTAAATAATAACTCGGCAACGGAGATCGATAGAAGACGAAACCAGTGATATGCCCAGTCTGAAAGCGTAAAATCTGATACAAAAGTTTCAAATTAGTTATAAATATTTGCCGACAGGTGGCGCTGGCCATTGTAATCACGGTTCAGATTTCGAGGAAAGCTATAAACTGTCATTTGCAAGTAATCGTTGCAATCACATCACAATCGATTCAAATTAGGCACGCATTTGCTTGCCAGGACAGTTTATAGATTTCTTATCAGTTCTGAATAGCTATTACAGCCTGCAGCGCCACCTGTCGGCAACATTTACCTTCGAAACTTTGTATCAGATTTTGGCTCAGATAACGCATATGGTTTTCCGTTATTCTATCGATCTCCACGTTACCGAAATTAGCTAATTTAAGTTATTTAATTTTAAAATGAGGGAGTCCTTTGTTGGACACCCTGTATATTTATTATATGGTATAGAGAGAATTATAAAAGAAATTTATGTGACATAATTTAAACAGCATAATTTCAACCATTTGCTGGATAAAACGCAATATCGCGAACTCTTGACTAAATTAAACAATTAATAAGATTCACTATTGCATGGAAATGATGCATTTGTGCTCATTGCACAGTCACACATAAAAATCATTTTGTTACCACATACCATGCAACACAGAAAATAATTCATCACACCTGTTACCACATACAATGCAATGCGAAAAATAATTCATCACACCAAAAATAATTCATTAATAATAAAAAGAAAAACAGTTACTTTTACCCGTACAACAAAAGACATATGACTCTTGGTCATATCACCTCCAACAAATAATCACTTCATGCAAAAGATTCCCTCGCAAATACATCCCTTTTTCTTTAATCTGAATAACTGGGATCACAATTAAGTAACGCACCGCTTTTACGTCATCACTTTGCATTCTCAAAAATCATAATCGGGAAATTTTAATTTTTTTTAAGTCGGGATTATCAGTTGAAATTTCCTTTATCCCATCGATTCACGGCTGTAGTTATCGTGAGATGACTCACCCGGCATAAATAATTTGACATCTCAAAATGTCTCATTGATAAAAGTAAGTTAACAGTTACGGCGTCTCTTTACTCGGTACCGGCGGTGGCAAGCCCGAAGGCTCCCGCTCGAAATTTTACTTTTTACCTTATCTTACACAAAAATCTATCTGACTTTTTATTATCTGACTTCCTCTCCGTCCGCGTCCAATCTACCTAGCAACCCAAATATCTCTTTTCGAAGCCCCCAAACTGATTGACCATTGGTCGCGAACCACAGCCGGGACTTCACCCTTCCAGAAAATTCTCCCAGCCTCCAACGGAAAATGCACAAGGGATCAAACACCGCTGCGTAATTCGCAGAAAATCAGAGGGGAAAAGGGACCACACTTTCTGTAAGCTTTCCGTCCGGAGATAAAAAAAAATGGCGAAGAGAAGGAATATATTTTTCCCAACACGACAACCCTAACTCACATTTTACAGTGGAAATTCGGTCACGAGGGCATATAGGGGACCGACTAGAAATTGATGAAGAAGAAAGAAAATCTGGGCTCATCCCGTTCCACAGAAAGCTGATAATGATTTAAAAATCTCATCAATGCTTTTTCTTAATATGAACATTATTTTCTTATAGTTTCGTAAAAATCGCAAGTATATTTTAGAAGATATAAAGGTTTTCTTAAAAAATCCCAAATTTTCCCTTGTGTTTTTTTTCTTATAACATACAGAGTTTTCCACCAAATTATACAAAACTTACAGAAGAAGTGACTAAATGTTAGAGAAGCATTGTGTAAAAATTTGGAGTAAATACTTTGTATATTAAAGAAACTATGAGTATTTATAGTAAATAATGTTTTACTGCGCATGTGCGAGATGTAGCGTAATTTTTATTTCATAACTTCAAAGCCAGATATGTAGGGCAACTTATATTAATTCCAGTCGAATACCATTAAGATTTAGAAAGATATCGGCGTGAGAAGAATTTCTGCTTCCCTCTAAAAGAAACAAGATGATGAGGGGTTTTCCACAAATTGATATTTTTAAACTTGAGTTTTCGGAACTGCAATTTAAACTTCGCCGTCATTCAATCTTTATTAAATGATGATGCAGCTCCAAAATTGAGCATGGTTGAGGAAGCCACTGGCGTGGCGTTGCCAGTCGAATATTCAACCCTTCCCAAATTCCATCACGCCACTCCATTTTGAGTGGGCGCTGCCGGCCCGTTAATGCTAAAATCTGACGTGTAGGGGGACATGACGTCATGTTCACAGACAGACAGACACAATTCGAAAAATGTGTTTTTTGACGTTCAGGGAGGTGTGAATCGTAGAGACTCGTGAAAATTTCGAGGTACACTTTTTTTATGGTTACACTACTTTAACTTTGTATAGCTCGTTTACTAGAAAGTAAAAAAATAAATAAATGAATAAAAATGCCGGCCTCAAAGGCCACAGATCGGTCCCAGTCCTCTGGAAAAAAAAATCGGAAAACGATTCCTGTGGATGCCAATAAAAGATCGATAAGAAACCCAACCCGTTTTGTTTCAGTAAATTAAACCATTTGTTTCTGCCCTCAGATTTCATCCCCTAAAACTAGCTTCTAAATTTTGTGGAAAAATCGATTTTTGCTCGCCGAAAGTTTTTGGTGCCACCTCGGAAACAGAAGGCCCAATTTTTGGGACTATAGCGATGTATTCTTTCAGTCGAGCAGGCTATTGATCCGCTCATTACTTATTGATTGAGTTATTTCTGTAGCTGTAACCGTCTGACGGCATTTGATTAACGTCGATTGAGAACATCACGGTTCGGATCAGAGACGGTACAGGGCGCGCTGTTGAATAAAATTCATGACTTCTATAAATATTCATGATTTCTGGAGACTATGCTTTGCTGTTTTAAAAAATTAAAAAAAAAAATAGTTTTTGAAGACACATTTTTATCAGTCTACCAAGAAGCAGAAAAATATTTTTATCGAGTATAAGGACGTTAAAACAAAATCGTAAAAACCCCAGATTCTGATAGAAATGCTTAACCCCTTCACACTTTCATTTTGTTTGTGGAGGCCGCGGTAGCCTCCCAGATAGCATGCACATTTGTAGCAAGTTTGATTTTTTCTTGATATTATCTTGTCATGGAAAACTTGAAGTGACAAATTTGCAGGGAAACTCCTGCAAAGTAACATAGACTAATCGACCACCCTCCTTGCAAAACAAGTTTGCCGCGAAGTTGACAAGTCAAACTTGACAGCATGGCACAATAAGGGGTCTATTCTGGTACTCCCAACCCAACCTGGGGTACCAAAATAGACCCCTAAAGAAAGAAAAAACTCGGTTCTTCCCTTCTCTGCTGGAGTCTCAACTGGTATTGTTGTTAGCGTAGCCGCCCACGCACCCGCTGATCGTGGGTTCGAATCGCGCTGTCTTCTGCATGCCCTCGAATTGTAAAAGTAGGCTCCTTTAAAAAGAACCCAGTGTGCGGTCAAAAGAAGAGGGGGAAAGGCAACCCCACTGTCTTATTACGCGATAATAAAAGAGGGTGGAAAAAAGGGTCAGCCTTGTGTAAGAGGGCAACCTCACCGTCCAATTCCACGATAAAAGAAAAAGGGGGATCCCTCAGTGCATAAGGTTTTGAAGAAGAGGGAATATATCCCTGACGGGAAGCTATTTTTCCTACTAGTTTGCAATGAATTTGCACGACAAGTTCACTGCAAGTTTGACGCTTGATGACTTCGTCGTTTGCAACTTGTTGCGAACTTGCAGTCTTGCCGTGTCAAACTTGCAGAGAAAGACTGCTACAACTTTGTTGCAAACTAAAATTGATATAGGGCTAGTGGTAAGGTGTCGGTTTTGGGGTTCAGAGGGTTCCAGGTTCGAACCCGATTCCAGGTTCGAACCCGATTCCACTGAAGATCCGTCGTGTATTGGGCATGATGCACATTAAGTCACAAATAAGAGTCAAACGCTTTCCCATTGGTGTGGTGCGGAAGTTTGAAGAGGGATGCCAGCTCAGGTGTCATCCTCATCATCTAACCGAGGTTCAAAATGACGAGGTCCTTCCCAAAATAACCCTCGAGTTGCTTCAAAACGGGGCGTTAATATAACTAAACTAAAAGCTTCATTTTGTATGCTGCCTAATAGGATGACCCCTCCTGTTTTGGAAAGGGGTTGTCGTTTTCATTTATCTAGAATACTTGAGATGTTTATGGATTCCACGCAATTTTTGTCTCAAATTATAAAGCTAATTAATGATTAAATTTTAATTTACAAGAATAACTATAAGATAATTCGATGCTCGTATGACGCACGGGCACGTCAGTTAAGGGGTTAACACTAAATGTACCATGATCGGCCAGTTGTAAACTTTTGATTCGAAAATTCGCATACATTGTTATGGCTTTTTCACACTTGACTTTATGACTTTTTCTATCAAATATATACAATTAATTTTTCACTTTTTCTTTTTATTTGTTAAGAAAATGCTTATTTTTCTTTGTTAATTCTGATAAACACTTGTAGCCTACCGTTATTTACCACGACATGTTATTTGGCCGGGAGCAAAATTTATTGCCTTATAAGATTATCGGATTGCAGATGCACATTTCTGCATAAGCTGTTGCGTGGTAAGTTCCGATCTACAAAGTTGCTCCTCGAGACATTTCCATCAACACCAGTTTTGTGAAGATCCGATAATAGCTCTAGATTTATAACAACTGTCCGATCTATAAAGTTGCTCCTCGAGACATTTCCATCGACACCAGTTTTGTGAAGATCCGATA
>BGPR01030413.1:0-16190 GCA_013235015.1 Araneus ventricosus
TCAACTTAGCTAGAGCAAAGGCAGCCACCAATCAACTCCATTTAACAACAAGCACGATCAAGCCAGATGTAATCTTGATGCAAGAACAATACATTAATAATAACGGAATCCCGGGAATCCCTCAAACCTGGAAAACATTCAGCTCCTCAAATTAGAAGGCTACAATCCTAATTCCTTCATCTAAATTAAAACCTGCCTTGTTGGCAACAAAAGTGAGCATGGTAGCGCTTAAAATCCGGACGTCATCAATTCCCATAACAATAATTTCAGCCTACTCCTCACCAGCACAAAACGTTCATACAACTCTCCAGGAAATTCAGGAGATTATCTCCAGCTTACCAGAGGAAAAGATCATAATTGGTGTTGATCTCAGTGTACATAATACCCTCTGAGGAATCAAATATCAATCGAGGCAAAGGCATCTTGGACTTTATCCTGGCTAATAACTTAAACATCATCAATAAACCAGGTGTTCTACCAACCTTCCAGAGAAATAACAGTGTTGGCTGGCCAGACCTGACCTTATACTCCCAATCACTTTTAGATTCTCCCATTAATTGGGAGGTCCTAGAAGAAATCTCCTTAAGCGACCACAGATATATAGAAACAACAATTGCATCAACAGTAGCTAATCAATTTTACAAAAGATACAAGACACACCATGGGAATCACCTTAGATTTCTCAATATCCTTGGTAAAGAAATTTATCATCTAGAAAGAAAAATTAAAGCAGTCAGAAACTCAGGAGAACTTAATAACGCCATAATAGAACTGCAAACCTTAATCATAAATGCATGCAACAAAAGTTTCAAAATCAAAAAGCAACTACTCATAACAAAACCAACCTGGTGGACAGAGCAACTAGAAGTTCATAAAAAGAAAGTTAGAGCACTAAGAAGGAGAGCATGACGGGTGCCGGAAATTGAAAGGCAAGCAAGATACCAAGTCTTTAAGAAAGAGAAAGTGAAGTACAAAAGACATATTAAGCAAGCAAGGAATATGGGTTGGAGACAATTCTGCAGCTCATCCTCCCATCCGTATGGGAAGCAGTACAAGGCGGCGTTTCGAAAATCAGTTTTCCCATTTCAAATGCCGTATTTGATAAACGGAGACCCAAAGGGAAGTCTGCAAGAGGCACCACAAAACATCCTGGACCAGATTTTCCTTTCCCCTGCCATTCCAACAAATTACAATCTAACCACCTCAACGCAGCCACCTGATCCTCCATTCTCCCCCCAAGAAATCTCGGCGGTAATAGAACATCTTCCGTCAGGCAAAGCCCCGGGTATAGATGGAATCGACAACCTCCTAATTAAAATAACTCATAAGCGCTTCAATAATATCTTTCCAACCCTCTTCAACAAGTGCCTGCACCTAAGCTGCTTCCTGGATTCCTTGAAAATAGGAAATATTATCTTATACCAGAAAGAAGGAAAAGACCAGCGGCTGGCCTCCTCTTGTCGTCCTATTTCACTTTTACCCACAATAGGGAAGGTGCTGGAGAAACTTATGACTCAGAGGCTGACTTATCATCTGGAGTCCACCAACAGCCTGAACGACCGACAGCATGGCTTCAGAGAAGACAAGTCTGTGGATACAGCCATCAACGAGCTACTACGCAAAATTAAAACAGCAAGAAGAGATGGCAAGCATGTCTTAGTGCTCTCTATTGACATAAAGAGAGCCTTTGACAACTTGCAACATCGAGCCATACTTAAGAGTTTGGACGCTAGCGCTTGCCCGGTTAACATAAATAGACTCTTTCACAGCCTCTTTCAAAATAGGAAAGTGACACTACTGACCCCACAAGGTAGGGCCACAAAGAATCAAAAACAAGGCTGCCCTCAAGGTTCGTGCAATGGCTCGGCCCTGTGGAACCTCGTAGCCAACGAAATTCTCAATCAAGTCTGGCCAGATAACGTTCATATACAAGCCTTCGCAGATGATTTTGAGCTGGTCATTGAAGCGGACACAAATAAAAGCCTTGTAGAAGACACGCAAAGTGCAATAACCCAATTCAGCTCCTGATGCTCAGAAAATGAACTTGCCATTTCAACGGAAAAAACAAATTATATCTTATTCAGCAAAATGGTAAGAAGTCCCAAGATCACATGGAACGGGTGCAAAATAAATAGAGTTAATTCTTTTAAGTACCTATGGATACACGTTTATGATCGACTCAACTGGCTGGAGCACATTAATAAACAAGGAGAGAAAGCCATCAAAATGCAGCAAAACCTCAAAAGAATCGCAGGTGGCAATTGGGCAATCTCTCAGATACACAGATGGACTCTCTATAAAACGGTTATTGAGAGAATGCTGGCCCACGGATCTTCAGCTTGATGTCTAAATCCAACATTCAAAATGAAGAGGAAACTTTCTTCGATTCAAAGGCCATTCCTACTCCATACATCGGGAGCTTATCGCACCACCCCAACGGCAGCGTTACAAACTATACTCGGCATCCCACCCCTACACATGCAATTACAGTTCGAAGCCAGGTTTACATCAATTTATTGCCTAAGAATCCCTCTTCCCCCTATCATTACAGTTACCCAACTTCAAGATCTGGAGATGAAGGCAACAGGCTGGTCCACTCATCCTTCAGAACATCTCAAACCAAACCAAATCTCTTTTGAAGACGGAGAAGCATATTTAGCCCGAAAAGACATTATAAATATTTTCACAGATGGCTCGAAAACCGAGCACGGAGTTGGAGCTGCCTTCTGCGTCTTGACCAATGACATCTGGGCCTACCAGTGGTCTGCTAAACTCAACGACAACAACACCGTATTTTAAGCTGAACTCACTGCACTTCACGAAGCAGTAATATACGCATCTCATCTGCCAAACCACAATACCTCCAAAATACACGTAGACAATAGAGCAAGTATCATGGCATCTTCCAATTCAAAGAGCACAAACGAAACAGCAAGACAAATTTTCAAAATCCTTCTCACACATCCAAAAATAAAAGTCTCTTGGGTTAAAGCGCATGCAGGTAATATAGGCAATGAGAGAGCAGACCAACTGGCAAAAGACGCAACACAACATGGGCAACCCTATTCACATACTGAGCTTCCTAAACCGCACATAAAAGGCCTCCTCCGGAAGAGGATGCTTGAGGAGTGGCAAACCTCATAGAAGAATGGCGATACAGGCAGGAAAATTTATAACATCATGCCCTCAGTTAGTCTCCGTCCCACTAACTGGATTAGAGAGGATGTTATCTTCTTCTCTCAACATGGCCATTTCCCTGCCTACCTCAAAAGGTTTCACCTGTCTGACAACGATTTTTGCAGTTGTGGTGGAATTGGCACGGCACTTCACTATGCCACGGAGTGTATTTATACAGTGTCTTGGCATATGAGGAAGCCAGCGCCAAACTTCGAACAAAAATGGCTGAAAAGGGTCGCCAATAACCTCGTCTCCAGGCATAAAATTCGTGGGATTATCAAATTCATTAGCGAAAACAGAGATCTTTTCCGGCCTCCCTAGCCTTCAACTTCCCAGCGAGCTGAACTAAGTAGCTCAAATACCGGACATTCCTCCTTCAAATAAAAGAAAGGTATAACAACATCTAAAGAAAAGAAGACTATTACGAACTAATAGTGTAAAAGTGAAAATGCCTGTGCTGCACATAGTGTATATATTTCCTTCTTTTTGTTTATTTTGTTTTTCTTTTTTTTTAAATAACATTCCCGTGTCTTGCCCATCAAACCGTTCAGTGATCGGTCTGGTCACGGGTACGGGGGTAAGAGATGGCGTTCTGTTCTGTTATAAACGTCGGGAACCTGGTGGTATGGTCTTGGTTTTTCAAATTAGAAAATTAGAAGATCACAGGCAGAGCTGCCCTTTCTATTTTGAGACCCAAGGCTCAAAAGTGGAAGTGGATCCAAAGAAAATATTAAAGTTTTTTTATTATTAGATTAACGTTATTGCCCAAATAAGAAGAAAGAAACCAAGATATCAATGTATGAATAATAATTCTTGACAGAGAAAATTATTTATTATACTATTTGAAACAGTTGCACCGGTAACAAAAGACTATATCTTCTTTGTAAACAACGATAGAATTTTTTTTTAATTCCACACAATACAAAAGTAAGCTTAGAGTTTTGTTTTGCGTTAATTAGAGTTTTGTTCTGAGTTGCATTCTGTTACTTAAAAATTGCCCCATGCAGCTTCTCTTGATCACACGGGAAACGTGTGATAGTCTATTTCACTAACATGTGAAGCATTCTCTATGCGTACCTACAGTTCATTCACTTTCGTACGCCAATGTCCTTGCAAGGCCCATCGGACGTTCCGGACTTACTCAGCATCATCACTTTTGCTGAGTGAACTACATCCGGTTTGCTTTCACTGTTCGTTAGAAACAAATTAAATGTTTACAGTTTAAAAACCAGCGTTTGCAATTTTTTAACTTGGTTTCACATACACTGACCACACTAACTTTGTCAACACGGTCAAGTTTACCTTTTCAAATTTTTAAAAATCCTTGTATTTTACTCTTAATTTATGCAATTTCTTTGGACTATTTGAGACTTGGTTGGATTTTACTTTTTCATGAAAAGAATGTCGAAATTTTAAACATTTGCCTTAAAATTTTACCAATCATTTTCATGATATCAGTTTACATTAAATCTTTTCACTATCTGATTAACTTACATTGGCGAAGCATGGCCAAATAATGGCCCTTGCTCCATAAATCCCAAATAAACCTAGACCTATTAGACCTATTCTCAATATCTCTGTTGTGGCTTTAACTCGTTTCACAATGAAATACTTTGTCTTACCCGGTTCACAGGTTAAAATTAGAAGATTGTCTGGTAAATAAAGCCCATTGAAAATATTCTTTGACAAAATTACCCAGGTATAGATTCAGATTACATGGAATACAGCTGTTAAAAGAACTTTGAAAAGTTATATCACCAGAACAGCAATCTCATATAATCATCATCACTTCTGTGTAGATGATGGTCTAAGTTCAATTTTATGCGAAGCAATTTCTAAGAAGTTCATTACATCAGACTTTTACACAAATACTCCAAATTCACAATTGAATTTTTGTTACTTTCCTTATTATCATCCACAAAATATTTTCTGGAGTTCATTCATTTGAATATTAAGTCGACAACATCTCACATCATAAGTTTGATGCCTTCTGCAATAGCTGGCTGATGCACTCGCACGTGCATTTACTATTATCCGAATACAAAGCAGTCTGGCTATTCGTATCCAGGTTTTTCGTCTTAGAAGTAATTTTTGAGTAATCAAAGAATCGGCTCATCCGACTTCATTCTGAATTAGTTAGACTCAAGCAGTAGCGTAGTTAGAGTAAACGGTCCCCGGAACATTGCTTTTTTTTCAGATCCTCCTTTTCATATTTGTCGACTTAAACGCAAAAATATTTTGTCTTCAAGGCCCCCTCCAAGGCTGTCCTGAATCGTCAATACTCTCCCCATGCCCTCTTTTGTAATAAGGTAGGTGAGCCAAAGGTAGCCAGTGTACCTAAGGTAGCCCACCACCTCCCCCAAAAGTAGTAATAATTTCATTTTTAATCACAACATGGTACTACTGCATTGTAAATCATGTATCTGCAGTGCACGTGGCTGAATTTAAAGAGATAATCTCTATCGACCTCCATGGTATGCAGTGATTTCACTTTCGAGGAGTAGTCGTTCTGATTTCCAGGTAAGAAGATATTTCAATTTACATGAGTTTAAATTCTTAGAACTTTCAGTTATGATACGTTTTCTGAAAGCTTATTTCTTTCTTTTTAACCAGATTTACTTCAATTCTAATAAATTTATCATATTAATAGTTTTAAGTCGTGTAAATGGCGACCATATGCATGTTCCCAAGGTGGCCAGGTTTTGGGCTACCTTAGGAAACAAATATGGAAATCAATGTAGCAAGGGTAATTTTTTTTAATTTCTACTTAAATATCTAAAAAAATTTATTCCATTTATTGTTAAATTTATAACAATAAAAGTTATATTTTTTATTTAATTATTGAATGGTGTTATAGTCTTATTTGACTATCAAAAAAATCTCACGACATCTAAAGGAAACTTTTGTTAATTCTTGGCCTAGTTATTGCTTTAAGTATAAACATAAAGTATTGAACAGTGTAAAACTCTTCTAGAAGTAAAAATAGTTTTCTGAGTAATTTTTTCACATTTTAAAAGTGATTTCAATATATGGACCACCTTTGGAACACTATGCGCCAAAGGTGGACCACGAGCTACAATTTTGAAATTGCATTATAAAAGTAATCACATTTCATTTTACAAAGAAAATTATACTAGATATGTGTAGTAGATAAGTGTAAAATGTTACAAAAAAATTCAGTCACAGACATCTAATCAGAAAATTATGAAAATTCCTCAAACCTTAAGTATGGCCACCTTTGGCCATACCTTGTTGTTAGTTAAAGAATCAGAGTTCTGGACGCGTGCTTCTTATTATAATTTAAACCAATTGATCTTTCAGACATTCCTGGTATATTTCATTGCTGGTTTAAAGAAAACTAATTTGGACTGGATCGGAGGATACTCCATGGAAAAGCTTGGGTATCATTGGGTTTTCGATGGCTTCAGGTAATACTCGCTGTTTTCTTATTGCCTATTATTTCACAATACATCCACAAGCATATTCTTTTTCCAAGTCAATTGAAAATTTAACAAAATGCAAAATAAGTTTCCAGTCTCTCAAGTCTGTTTGTTGGTTGAGATCACTTACGCAATTAGAATATTTCAACTCCCTTTCATATTTTTTTCTAATGATCAATTTTGATCTTAAATTTCATAAATCGACTGACCTCATATATAAAATATCTCATAATAAACTGTGGCTGTAACTGTAAGGGAAAATTCATCAAATAGTTTTCAAGAGTGCATCTTATCTTATCTTACAAAATAAGTTTATTTTTACTTTTCTTGCTAATAAAGGCTTTTTCTAGACCATGTTCCTGTAGTAATGGATTTTTTTTTTGGCAATTTTGACTTGTAATAATTTTCTAAACTTTACTTTTGTCATAGTTGCACGCAGAATAAAATTTACTGTCCGATGAAAACTATCAGAAATGGATGAAAGCTCCTTTTTTATATAAAAAATAACATCGTTTTAAATTCTTTGAATTGATTAGTGTTCCTTTATTGTATATATATAAAAAATGGACTTATTTAAGAATAATTTTAATATGTTTTTGAGACTCGTGACATTCGTTTATCTTTTTACTTTCTCGTATACGAAGTATAAAAAGAGAAAGTTTTGCAATCGTCAAAAAATTCGAACTCAAGATTTTGACGAATCTCCACGTTTTAGACTTCCCTGAGTCCGAAAACCACAATTTTGGAATAATGTCTGTCTGTGAACACGATAAGTCAAACAATATTAGAACTACGGGGATGAAATCTGGTATGTGATCTTTACACATAATTTGTAGGTTTCTATCAAATTTTGTACAAAATCCGTGCACGGGAAGTTTGTTAATGTGAACGCGGTAACTCACAAACTTAAATACCTAGGTGGATAAAATTTGGTACACATTTTTATCATCAGGAATGTAAGTTTGTATCAGATTTTGGACCAAATCCGTCGAAAGGTTGACTATGTTGGTCTGTATAATCGCATACTTCTAAACATTATAACTCGTAATCAATACGGCTTTGATAAATAAAAATTGGTATGAGGCCTGCTAACAATGATTGTAGATACTCACCCAATTTTCGTTTCAATCGGTCGAAAAGAAAGTGTTCAGATAGCCTATTTGTCTTTTCTCATCACACAATGACGCGACGCCGTTATTGCGTAATTGCGCGATTCTCTTGCGCCAATCCTTTCCGCTTCTACCCACGCCTTTCGCCTCCAAGCTTCCGATTCCCAAGCTTTCTTCTCCCCTGCGGTTAGGGACGCTTGTTCGTTTTGCTGCCTTTTAGCTTATTTTTTCTCCACATTGTTTGGAGTATACGAGAAAGTTTAGGGGAGACCACTCCCGCTGGTTTATTTGTCAGACGAAAAGATAAAGAACGGGAAGATTTATGAAAATTTGTCCGAAAACTATGTTTTAAATATGGTAATTATGTTTAATCTTTATGCTTAAATCAGAATAATCAAAAGATAATAATAGATAAATATTTATAATAGAGCTTCTTTTATCACTTAACATAAAACATCGTATCAAGTAAAGCATGATTAAGCTATTAAGCTATGTTGCAGATGTTCTGCAAAAGAAACAGGCAGTGTTATACAGTATAAAGAGCTCCATTTTCCTCCCCTTCGCGTAACAAGAAGAGCCCTCAAGCAAGGTTAACAGTTTATGAACTATATCTGTCGCTTTTACAGGAACTCCCAAATTAAATCGTCATAGAAATATGACACATTTCCACTAACCATTTTAAACATAATGGGTAAATTTATTGAACCACAATTATCAAATTGTCAATGAAATGATAAGTCCATGAATGAATGAAATGAAACCTCTTTTCTTTGGATAATTCGTATATCAAATAGCAATTACAAAAAATGATAAATTATTCTCAATAATCTTTATAACGCAAAGTAGATTAAATTTTAAGCTCTGATTTTCCAGTCACGGAAGGACATATAATACGTATATAACATAGGTGAGTACTATTTTCTTCTAAAAAGAGAATAAAAGCACTTATCGTCAAGAGGTAGACTTGTTAATTGTTACAGTGTGAGGAACTTGGCAGATCTTAAAGAAATTTTAGGCAACACATTCTAAGCAGGTGTGTTTACAGAGAAGCAGCTGCGAAAAGACTTCTGTGCTGTGTATGCATACCTGGTATTTGTTGAAAATAGAGCAGCCATATTTATATTAACTGTCACATGTTCAAAATACGAAAAGTGGACTAAAATGTTTTTATATTTTTGTAGGATGGAAATTACCTTCATCTCATCTTTAAAGCGTCAATTCTTCTTGACAAAAAAAGTGTTTTGTAAAGCAGACAATGTTGTAAAAAAGTCAATAAACTAATAACTGATCATTTTTACAAATAAGTCGTGATGATCTCCATTAAATTATACATGAATTTCATAAAAAATAATAGACGGAAATGTTCGTTTTTCCAAAACAACATTTTTTAAAAAAGAATAAAAAATTATCTGTCTTCGTAATAATACTCACTGTCTTAAGCGACTTATCATTTCATGTAACATAAAACATAAAATGAACTTCCTTGAATGCATAAGAGTCTCACAAATTATAAAAAGAAATAATAATTACAAGTGAACCGACGAGAACGTAAAATTTACTTTTATAGATGAATAAGAATCTCACTAAAAATTGTAAAAAGAAATAATAAGTCAATGATCTTAATTATTTTCTGTTACCTATCTTATTACTCTTACTTAACCTCAAAAGGATTGTTACAGAAGCTCACAAATGCGTTCATTGATTAATCTGACATTACTAAGTCCATTTTCTGTCAAGGCGTGACATTTTTTTCTAATGCAATGATAATGTATGTTATGTATTGTTTAACGTCCTGTATGCCAATAAACACAGCCGAGATCTTATCTTTATTATACTGTTATAAGAAAAAAGAGATGCTAAAACGTTTATTTTTTTTTTTCCATCGTGCACTAGAATTTTTCAACGATGATAGTCAGATCAATTTAAGTTGTAGAACTTCAGCATTTTCACCGGGAACATTTAAGCCATTTAAAAATAGAATATAAAATCTTAAACAGTTTTTACTTCGAAACTGTATACACCTTTGGTAATTGTGGTTTATATCTATGGAATGGATTCATAAAAATAAGTGACAATGCTTCCCTATCCACGCAGGATATTTCTGACCGATGACCAGATAACATACTTCGTGGTGCACTTGGGAGGTTTCCTGTTGGACCTGACAGTCGGATTTTTCATGCTGATGGAATTCAGCAGACCTTATGCCTTCCTGTTCTGTGGTATGTTCAACCTTATGAACTCCAGGATGTTCGCCATTGGTATGTTCTCTTTGTTCTTTGCGACTTTATGTTTCAATTCAGTGAGATATTTCTTTGCTTGAATGTTCCAGAAAATGAAGTGCTCTTATATTTTCAGTCAATCTCAAGAACTATTGAAAAATCAAGAACTAAAATTAATAAATTTGCCGTGGAATCCCACATTATCACCTCCGTAATACCCTCCCATTTTTTAATTCATTCTAGTAATTCCTTATGATTTGATTTTTAATAAAACTGATCAGTTTTATTAAATGGTTTGGATTTCTGTTTAAGTCTTCATGGAAACATTTTAGCGCATTTAATAAACAATGCATGTTATGTGACGTTCTGAGTAAGCATTGCAGTCGTTGAAAAAAACAGATTAATTGGTAGCTTTGATGCAATAAATGTCAGATGATGTCATTTATTTCCTTTTGATTATGAAATTTAAAATTATATAAAGACAAGGAACATAACGAAATGAAATGTTTGCATTTTACAATAAAGCAAAATTTGACGTAGGTATAGTGAATGAATATCTAATTGCAGCAGTAATTTAATAAATGACCTCCTGATGTTTCAAACCAGATTAGCATCAACAGATCGGAAGTAATCGGAAATATTTTCTCAACCCTATCATAAAGCTACCATATGTAACTTTCATGAAAAATATAGAACAAAGACAAACATTCGAATTAGAAATTAAAAAACTCAAAAAATTCTTAAATTATGTACTGTATGTATAGTAATTTCGCCTTTTCTTCTCATTTCACTATAGGCATGTTCCCATATGTGATGATAGCTGTCATGCCAATATTTTGCGCTTCCGACTGGCCGAAGAAAGTCTTGATTAAATTGCCCAAGCTTCGCGAGCTTATTATGTACGATTCTGCACCCGGAAGAAGTGAGGACAGCATTTACACCGAACAGGAAGTGCAACCGGAAGAACAGGTGCTATGAATTTCAACAGTTGTTGATGTTTCTCTTGAATGCGCACTCACGAAAAGCATCAATTCTTTAACTAACATAGAAAATTTTTATGTAGGATCGTAATAAAAATAAAATACACATTTTAGTCATTAAAATGATAAATGAAAAGGCAGAAATGGACGACTATTATTGTGAAAAATGAGTACTATATTTTTCATAACGATGCAAAACACAAAATATTTTTAAAAAAAGAAAACTAAGATTCAGTTACAGCTCTAAATCGTTCTGAAGCAACTCTAAAATTATAATATTTTTATAAGAATTTATCAAAATAAGCTGCTTCGTGATAGTCAAGGGAATGAGCAAATAGTTTGCTTATTCCCCTAATTCTTATCATGTACACCATCTTAAGTATTACCACACAACTTCTTTATAATTATGTCTGCTTATTTCAACAAGAACTGATATAGGAATATTGTTTTTCAAGCCTAAAATTTTATTTTTTTAAAAGCAAAAATTGAAAAAAATTGAATCAAAAGGTCAAAATTAAAACACAATCATTACGAATGTGTTTTAAAAGATAGGGAGAAAAGAATGGTAAAATTTTGAACCTGTTAATTCAATCTGGTACTTATAACTGCTTTTTTCAACTATTATTTATTTTGAACGACTCATTTGTGTTCTCCGAAAATAAACGAAATCCCGTCACTACATGCAACAATACAGAGGCGTTATGAGAGTAAATGGCGCCCGGGATATATTACTTATTTTTCGCACCCCTTCCCAGGGCCGGATTAAGCCCTGCGGAGGCCCTTAGGCATTGCTAATTTCGGTGTCCCCTTTTCCATCCCCAATTTCCAAAACCAGATATTTTTTATTTATTTTAATTTAATCTCTATACATGCAGGTTTCTAAGTAACAAATATTATGATAAATCGAAATAACAAAACATTTAAATTGTGTATCACCATCAAAAGAGTTGGTTTTAATGTAAAAAAATTTAAATCGTGTGTAAAAATTTAAGTTTAAAAGTAATATCATACAAAAAATTTACAAAACACTTTTAACCGAATCTTAATATCCTAATACAGGGTGTACACAAATAAAGTGACTCATTTCAAAAATTAATTAAGAAAACTAAAATCGTTAAACTACGGTTTGTTTTTGTTTTTGTTTTTGAAATGAGAGCGCATCTCAAAAAGTTTTTTTTCAGATAGGTAACATGCCATTTCGATTGTCTAGGGGTCGTAAATTACTGGAAATCAAAAATTTGTTTAGAGCCAATATCTGAGAAATTACTAAAACTGGAAGAAAAATAAAATCATATATTTGTAGGGAATTTTACGCTCTTTAATTTGTTAATTCACATGTAATGTGAAAACTGAAGAGTTTTCGTGATATTCAAGAAAAACTAAAAAAGAAACAAGGAAACTCGCATCGGTTTCTGATGATCGGTAGCCATTGCGTACGGAGTTTTCTCGCTATAACAAATTTCGAACGACGTAACGCCGCGTTACCTATCTGAAAAAAACTTTTTACGATGCGCTCTTATTTTTAAAAAAGAAACCGTAATTCCAACATTTTTATTTATTATTATTATTAATAATTTTTGAAATGAGTCACTTCATTTGTGTACACCCTGTACAAAGATTTCGAGAGCTGTTGATTTCTGAATTAGTCAGCTAACTGCGAAAAAACTGGACCGCATTTATCTGTAAGCAAATTTGAAAACATGAAAAAATTTTGAAGAATAATATTCTGAAATTTAAGCAATGCTTAATTTGAATATCTTTACGTACATGGGCCTTGTAAAAGCCCAAGCCCAAAATTAGATTACCCTCAAAACATCACAAAAAATTATCCGAGCCCCCATAAGTTGTGGGGCCCATAGGCGGTTGCTTACTTTGCCTATTTAGAAAAACGGCCCTGCCCTTTCCCCCTGCCTTCCTGTCGTCGTCTTCTGGCTTCAAGAATTAAAAATGTCTGAAAAATACTACATTTGGGCGTTCGCCTTCTAAGACTGGCATCCTGGGCATCTATATCCCCCCAACCTCCTTGTTCACTCAATGGCGTAGCGTGAATAAATGACACTTCGAGCAAAATGTTTATTTTTCGCCCTTTCCTGTCTCTGTCTGCCTTTAAAAACGTAGAAAATACATCAAAATATTGTCTTCGCTGAGCCCCCTTAGACTTGCACCTTGGGTATCTATACACATCCCCTTGCCCATCCCTCACTACGCCTCTGTAACAAAGAATTGTTATTTTTTAAATGTATGATTGTGTCAGGGTTAAATGTATTATTTTCCTATTAAAACATTCATTTGTGCATTCTGTTAGAACCTTAAAATTTTGTGTGCCGTAAACGATGCTTAAATAGCGGAAGGTGGTTATTCTTTCTCTTGATTGTACATTAACTTTTTTTAATAATTAATAAGTAATTTTATAAATTCATTGCTTCTTTTCGATGTTTTTTTTTCAGCAGAACGATTCCTCTGATAAAAAGTCCTTTGCAACAACTAAAACTCTCCCTTTGACCAATGTAAGATTTCGTCACAAGCTGACTGCCATATTATTTTGCCTTTATTTCTGTCTACAAGGCTTCTTGCCTTATTCCCATTCCCTCACGAAAGGATACAACACTTGGACTCAAGGACTGTATGGATATTCTTGGGACATGATGGTTAACAACTGGAGATACGTACATACAACTGTCACAGTAGTGGATAAAAATACTAGTCAACATTTCCATCTAGATCCTGAGGTTGGTATTAAAAAAATTCTCACCAAAATGTCAATCTCATCATATAATTTTAATCTCATTAGAGGCCATGAAAAAATGTTTCAGAGCAACAAGCTCAGTTGTCGACACAGTCAGAAACACTTATTTTAAAGTCATCCCAATTACCACGCCTTAATAGTGAAAAAAATTACTGGTGATAGGGATGAAATATCTTATTTCCACCCACCACTCGAAAGATTAAAAAGATTACTTACAAAAAACAAATCAAGGGTAGTATAAAAAATATAGCCAAACAAAAGTTAATATAACACCTCAGCTTCATTTGAGGGATGTAAGGGACCATTACCTGTTTTGTTCAAGAAAAATACTTTGAAAAAATTATATCACCCCACCAATATTAAAATATCCATCAGCCTATATGGATTACAACATCAATACATAAAAGCTAGTTTGATAAATATTTGTTGATTAATATCTAACAAAAACTCATAAAAATAAAGTTGTGGGTAATCTTTAAAACTGTTTCTTTTATACTTAAAGTAGAAACTCGCAGGAGATTTGTTCGTTATTACACTTAAGAACAACTCATCTTTAAAGATTTCCGTCTTAAGTAAGAAGAAATATTGACCAGATGTTCTATCAATAAAAACAATTTTATTAATCTTACACTTACAAATGTCGCGTATTTCTGTGTAATAAATCTTTTTATTTCCCCATAACAGCTTGATAATCTTGCAAACAGCTTAGTCAAATCAGCCTTCACATGGAGCGACAATTATTAGCTCTAATCATCCTCGCGTAATACTCTGATACATCGATCGCGATCGAATTAACTTTTCAGTGCCAATTTGTCCATTCATATTACATAGCAAATTTGAGCTTTTTGTCAATGCATTACATCAGTGGTTCCCAACCTATGGGCCGCGGCCCACTTGTGGGCCTAGGATAGCGTATTAGTGGGCCGCGGAACGCTGGTCAGGAGTCGAAATCAGGGAGCTTCAAGTGTCGTCACTAAATGCAAAAAAGTGACTTGAGGCTGAAATTTTCAAGTTTTAATTTAGATATTGGCTCTCTCGCGGGAGACAAACGATGTCAAAAATCCCAGTGAGTCTTTTCTTTTTTATCGTGAATCTTGACCGCTTGTTTTTGAGTTTGTTTTTTACTTGAGTTTTCTTGTGATAGCTAAGTAGTAACAATAAAGTTTTGCTTTATAAACAATATATTTTTATATTATATGTGTTTATGTATTATATGTGTTTGCATTTTTTTCTTGTACATTTAATTAGTGGGCCTCAAAACATTTTTTACACAACAGGTGGTTCTTAGAACCAAAAAGGTTGGGAACCGTTGCATTATATAACAGGCACGGGGACATGAGGCGGCGTTCTGTTAATGCATTATGTTACTATTGTTTTCACTATTTCCTTTCCTCTTCAGGCCTGGACTCGCAGTCATCGTTGGACCCATCACGCCGATATGGTGAAACAGTTTGCGCACTGCATTCAAGAAAGGATGGCCGAGATACATAATCTAAAGGACATCGAACTGTACATCGATGTTTGGCTCAGTCTCAACCGAAGATTCACGCAAAGGTAATTTGTGTTGTTGTTTTACGAGTTCATAAGGAACGTCTTTGCCAGGTACCAGAAGTCTACACCAATGAGTTCTCCCACGATTAGGTTTTGACAGGAGACTTCTTGAACTTTTTCTACCTTACGATTCTATAAAGGAAAACAATTCGTGACCTCAAGTGTCCTAGGGAAAAAAATCGAGAAACGAAACATTAATTAATTAATTAATGTAAAAAAATAAATTTAGTGAAGTATGATGCTTAGAGATTCACAGTGGCCCTACTCTTAATTTTCTTTGAAATGAACTAGGAATCTTATTCTATAAACATTGAAATTGAGCCATTTTGCAAGTGCCATTATCTAGTACATGGCAGACAAAATTCTTTTGATCGATCCACTGCATTTTGAAAGAAAAAATCCCTTTTCGGCAAGCTTGAAGGCAAAGGTAGATTCCTTTACGCTAATGTTACAAAAGTAATGAAATATTACATATTGATGAATACAGACATAGCCAATGACTTTATTGTTTCTACACATTGCAATATTTACGCTGTGATTCTGTTTACATGTCATATAATTTTTTGCTATATCAAGGTTTTATCATTTCATTTTTCATTCCAAAAAGTTATGATAGATTTATCGGTCAGTACATTGGTCAATTTTTTTATATCTTAATACATAACCATTCAACAGATAGGAGTCATAAAGAAATAAACTTCTCAGCAGTGCAAAATATCTCCTAGAGAACATAAAGCCAGCCTATCTGAAACAGTAACAAGAAATCGACTCTTGGCACGAATGAAGAAAGACTCTAGATTTAAAAATTAATTTATTTAATCTAGGTTACAATATAATTGTACGAACATTACTTTGTCATATGGTAAAATCACATGACATGATACACTTAAACACTACTAAAATGGGCTCATTTAGAGAACTCCCTTGTTACAGAGATAATAGTCACTAAATTCTTAACATATAAGAGA